>OVAY01000419.1:43668-60983 GCA_900406395.1 Kernera saxatilis
TTTTTTTTTTTTTTTTTTTTTTTTTTTTGCGAGTACTCTTTAGTCTGGTCTATTGTGAGTAGATCAAATATTCCGAAACTCTAGTTGTAAAAAAAATGATGTTTTAACATTCACTTTATAATCTGATTGGTAATACGAAACTGTGAGAATTTTTTTAAGAAAAGACGGAGCGATAAGCAATATCTGCAAAAAAATTAAAAAAGATAAGCGCTTGAATTCATAGTATTTTCATGTAGCTATGAGAGTTATTTTAGGTTTACAATATTTTGTTAAAACCATGTAAAATTAAAAATACTGATAATGATATTACTATTTATTTTATACTTTTATTTCTTACTATTTTTAACTAGTTGTTATCTTTAACCATTGTCTTTTATGGGTTGCAAATCATTATTTTATTTGATGTTATAATATATCAAATAATATATCGTGATGATGAATTTGTGAATTAGATCGTCTATCGTAAACTAACTATATTATCTCACATAGTATATAAGATTGTTCAACGTAGAAACTAGAAGAAAGTATCAACTATATCGAAGGCAAAATGTCATTTTATTAATTTATAATTAAGAATC
This sequence comes from Kernera saxatilis, assembly GCA_900406395.1. Classification (NCBI taxonomy): domain Eukaryota; kingdom Viridiplantae; phylum Streptophyta; class Magnoliopsida; order Brassicales; family Brassicaceae; genus Kernera; species Kernera saxatilis. The sequence goes on from OVAY01000419.1 coordinate 44,247, forward strand.
TTCGATGTAATCATGACTAATATATAATCTCACATAGAATATTCGGAAATTTTGGTGTATAGTTGTATTGATGCTTTGTGGCGGCTTATAGAAAAAAATAAATAAATAACAGTTCTGCAGCTTTTGCTTCTTCCTTTGATCCTTTCAAGTTTCGGTCGTTGTTTACACCTTTAACCAAAAAAAAAAAAATTGTTAAATTTAGTAAATTATAGTCCAAAACAAATAGAACCTCTAACTTATCGAAATACGCACGTTTCTTTCACCTTTAGAAAAAAATTAGAATTTTCAGTTCCTTTTGAAACTAGAATAGTCAGAGTCGGAAAGCAGATTTTCATATTGTAACTTTTGAGTTTTTTCTTTTATTATTTTTATTGATCGTTATCCATGACATATAAATAACTATAAGAATATAGTCTCTTTATAGAAATGTAATAAACTACATTTAAAATTCAGTATCTTCTATGTAACTATAATATTCATTTTTGTTAGAATTTTGTTCTACAGATTAAATTTTGTTTTTCTTCAGAATATCTAAAATTGTGGGTGTAACTAATAAGAACTATATAGAAATATAAACAGCATTGTACATTTTTAGCCAAAAAAAAAACATCATTGTACATCTTTTTCTAATAAAAAATGTTAATTTCTGCCAATTTACAGCCTTTCTAATTTTAAAAATGTTACTTTCCGCCAATTTTGCGCGTGTTAAAACATAAACGTCACATCTATATCAATCCTTTATAAAAAAAAAAAAAACATCTATATTGAGTTGCTGCCTTTTTTCTTGTTATTTATTTACCTTTGTGAAAACAAAAGAAAAAACGAAAAAGGAAGTGGAGTAAGTTGAGAATGACGTCATAAAAGTTGTCGTGAAATGGAGTTAGATTGATGAGGTGGACAGAATCGTAGGAATGGTCACGTTGATTTAGTCTTTGTAAAATCTTTGCCCATAACGTGACAGGTACATTAGGCTTCATAACTTACGCTGCCTAACCTCTTCGGTCCTTTCTTCAACTGCTTGTCGGAGAATTTAATTTGTCAATTTAATTTTTATAATTATTCTTAGTTTCGACGACCATATCAATGCTGAATGGTAATGAGAAGCACAATCGGTGTCCTTCTCCGTCCATTGCATTAAGCATATAAAGGGATACAAGTGATCAATCTACATAATTACAGAATATCTACCATTCCTAATATGAGGAGAATAATATAAGATTTCCTATTCTATCAATCAAGTTAACTCACGGTGTTTTTCTTGAAACATAACCATGTAAGAGTAGATGGTAGATGGTGAGGAAATAACTATGATAAATATAATGAATATTATAACGTAATTATATACTTAACTTATGGTGATCAATGTGGTCATAGATTTTTTTTTTTTTTTTTCATTAAAAAAATTAAAAATTACATTCTCCACCAACGGGTTTCAAACGCTAAAAAGATACAAACTTACCTTTTAGCCACACAGAGACATACCTATGTACCAAACAATACTAAATCTGAAACAACTCAAACCAAATATACAATAGAGAAACAGTCGAGGGCACATTTCGTTGAGCTCTAGCTAGAGGGTGTAGTCTACATCTGATTGTGTTCTTAATATCCATGATCAGCGCCGTAGGTGGCCGAACCACATGTGAGTATAACCTCTGTCGAGAATGTGCAGTCAAAGAATAAGTGTTGAAAATGTTGCTTTCACATTCCAACGGAAGATCTTCATATTCACAACAAAAGGGGAAGAGAGAGCCTGGCTCTCAGAGGGTGGTGACACTACCCAAGGACCCTCCTTGAATAGGATTTGACGTAGAACCCACTGCAGCAAAATCCAAATTTCTTTTTGCTGCCTTCTTGCTAAAACCCTGAACATTAGTCTGCTTTCTTATCGCTTGTTTTTGGATCGCAATACTGAATAAGTGTTTTTTCCCGTGAGACCCTGCTCCAGCTAGCGCGCCACCACTTTTGACAATACCTTCTGCATTAACCAAAGGAGGATGCTCTGCCACCTTTCCTTTACTAGCAGGAGCTTTTAAATTCAACTTGAACTCTTGTACAGGAGGGCGAGGCACTACCACTTCCTTCGAGCCTTGGCCAACAGCTCTATGATCAACTCTTAGAGAGTCTTCAACAAACCCATCCAAGCCTGCCTTAGCAACCTTCTTACCATGGGGAGCACTTAACCCTCGGCCTTTAGACCTACTTCTAGATTGTGAACTTCTAAAGCCTTGCGCAACGACCGAGGAACTCGGGTGAATAGCCGGGATAAGCGGAAGACCTTTCACGGCAGCAACCATCTCTGCATAAACCTTCTTTCCGGTATCTGTTGCAAGGGAAACCTCAGTGTCCTTAACCGCTACTCCTCCTGCCACAAACGGGGAAGCTCCTGACTTTTCAAATGTCTTCTTCATCAAAGGCTTTGGGCACCGATTTAGAAGATGACCAAATCTTCCACAGTTACAACACTTTGGAGGCAAACGCGGATACGACACCTCAACACGAGCTGTATTACCTTTTGAATCTTTGACAATAATAGTAGTAGGAGGCGAAGAATCTAAACAAATTTCCACTTTTACCTTTGTATGTCCAAAGTGGAACGGGTCTAGCCTGGATTTTTCTGTATGTAACGGTTCTCCTATTGCACTCGTTATCACACTGATTCCATCCAATGAGTACATTTGCGGAGGGACATTCTTCAATACTGTCCACGTCGGCGCAAAAGCTAAATCATTAACCTCAAGAGAATCTTCAGGAGACCACATATACACCGAAAAAGCACAGTTCCCGGCTTGCCAATACCCAATTTGAAGAACCCACTCTCTGGTTGAAACGTTTGGAATGAGTATGAGACAAGATGTTTCAGAGACCGTTCGAATAGTAATGTTGCCATATTTCCCCCACACCGGATTCAGATAAGCGTAAATCTTCGCTGGAGGCGGACTTAAGCCATGGAATTGAGCCACGATATGGCCCTTCCACAAAGTAGCTGTCTGAAGAAGCACCGACTGCGGTGCCTGAACCACCGATGTACCATCTTCTTGGAAAGTAGGCGAGGAGATCTTTCTCAGATTTCTTAAAGAGGATTTGAACCTTTCCGCATAAGAAGGGACTCCTATGGCTGGGATCTTAGGAGGAATGGAGGACTTACCTGAAGCTTGAATCATTGTGTGAACTTGTGTACTCTCTTCGACGACCGGGAGAGTACCTTGAGCACTTTGCATAGGAGTCTTCGTCTTTAGTGAATGTCCTTTCTGAGTCTGATTTACTAACTCCACGACGGCGATTCCCGACGGTGAAGCAGCCTGAGTTGATGAATGAAAGAAATTTGTGATTAGGGATTGAGGCGAAACCACTTTTGGGGATTTTTCGCCGCAACCAGAGATCGAAGGAGCCATTGCTGAAAGGACGATAAGGGGAAGAAATTTACGGCAATCGGCGTGAGGCCGACCTCCGGCGAGCACCGCGAAGAAGCCGCAATAACTCTAAAATGGCGTTAGGCACATATACCACTTATAGTCATATCGGCATAAGATACTTGAATCTAACTACTCTGTGGTCATAGATTTTACTCTAAAACTTCGAGAGAATTGAGGAGAATATCAATTATGGTTGGTTACTCTAGATATTTTAAGTGACAGAAATACCTAATTTTCTACAAGTCATGAAAATTAGTTTGGATTTCGGTTTGGGATTCCGTGTTATTAGAAAATAATCCCTTAATAATATGCTAAGAATGTAACGATTGATGGATCTCACGGAAACAACCATGCAAATTTTATATGCTCTAATATAAACGAAATGCAAAAAGCCTATTCTACTATTTCTAGATATTAACTAGTCACCTTTTTTTATATCTAGTGTTAGCTTCACCATTTGTTCTACCTACCTAGCATTTTAATGACATGTGGTTGGTGGCAGAATTGATATAAAACTTTTTTTTGTTAGAAATAGATGTTTCATGTTGTACTGTCTGGTTAGTAAATTTTGGGATAAACATGTCGATGTAATAGATAAAATATAACCATAAAATAATACTAAAAAATGTTTCCTACAAGCATATGTAAATTCGTCATTTCCATTGAAATTATTCCTTTTTTTTTCTAAACTATTATTCCTTTTTCTCAACTCATTTAATTCATTTTTTATCTTGTTTCTATCGATATTAAATCATCGACATCCCAACAACTACTACATAATATAAGAAATATTAAATAATATATTATTCTCTTAATTGATATGAAGAAACAGTACTATTTTCTTTCGTTGGCGATTCTTCACAGTATGTATAAATCATTGTATCGCGGTCCAACTTATTAAATTAAACAATACTTGTAATATTTATGTTAAATATGAGATTTATACATACTGAGGAAGTCTACTATTTCGGCGGTTTCTTTTGTGAATATTTTTGTTTTTAATGGAATTCATTGGCCTTTTTATCCCATAAAGAGAAGGTGGAGTCGAAGCTAATATGACGAGATTAGCAGAGATGGTAAAGCCACTTACCTAAATCAACATACTACCTTCTTTTTTTTTTTTTAAAGAAAATTTGTTGCATTAAAATAAATAAAAATACAATCCATTAAAAATGAGAATCCGCTTTAGAGACGGTTTGATTAGACCGGAGTTACAAATTAACGGTGAACAGATGAGAAAACCAGTGAGACTAAACCGGAGAAAATAAACATACTTTGGTACATTTTAACCTAAAGATAGTTAGAGATAGTATTTCTTTGACTGGTTTTGGTTTTTCTAATATTCATTCCGAGTTTTGGAATTTAACGTAAAAGTTACTAAAATCGCAATATTCTGATTAAACTATAGCTAATTCGAATCTAACTACGACACAAGATATATATCGTTGATTTCGTATTTTTGAAAAAAAAATTAGACTAGAAAAACACACATTGTCATTTACATATCTACATATTGGCATTTAACACATGTTTTACATACACATATAAACACACATATTTTTGGTTATTCGCAATTGTGCAAACCAGTAAAATATATGTTTTGCTTTCCGACTCGAATATACCAGTTGATGTGTTTTTCCGTTTCTCTAAACCGAGTTTGATATATCTTTAATGGCGGGTTTTGTTTCGACTAGATCTCAAAGTCTATTAACTATTTTTAAGGGTCTTCCGACTCTTCACTATTCTCGTGACATCCATATATAGCAAATTGAAAAGAAAAAAAATTAATTAGTAAAAGACGTCAATACGTCATGCGGTTAAAAATGGTAAACATACATAAGTTTAAAAATATAGAAACCACTTTGTATTAAATAATCAGTCAATATTCATTATATCAATGGCTTTTAAGGTTTCTTATCTATTCTAATCAATTAAATTAGTGTCGTAAGATTATACTTTCTTATGAGTGATTACGGTTGGCCGCATACGGAAATTAAAATATAAACTTGGTGCGGTTGAAATTCAATTCAACAAAATGATTCGTCATCAATAACGTCACGTTACGTGTCCACTGTCCAATGATCCACTTTCCGTTACTAGTTTTTACATTTATAACACAAAAGCTTTGACTAAAAAGTAAAAACCCAATCAAATTAGTAAATCAATCTACCACTAATTAACTAATAATCCAGATAATTACGTTTTAGCCCCGGACAATAAAAGGTATTTTTTTTTTTAACCGCGTATTCGCGGAGGCTCGTAACCGATTAATTTTTGTATTAGGGGAAACCCTAAACACGGACCTAATGTAGCCATTGAGAGTAATATTCCTCTACGGTGGAACCCACAGTAAGCGGTTGTCTCGTGCCACATACATACACGTAGCCTTCACTACTGAGCCCCACATATATTTAGAAATTTCACATTTATCCATTTATTAAAATAGTTTCATTTTAATTATTCTTTTAGTTTTCAGTGCATTTGGAATTTTTCTATATGATACCATTATTGCTTTTTTTTTTCCTCCTTTCTTTCCAGATTATGCGTGTATTTATTAATTTGTATTAGATTCTCTGACAATTTTTTAATATAAATAACATAAATCAGTTAAGACGTTTTCTGATCATAATCTGGAAGTTATCTGTAACAGTAACAGTAGATTTTATTAAAATATATAATACATTAATAAAAGAAAAGCCAATGTGAAAAAATTAATAAAAAGTCGAACTCAATGAATAAAATTATGAGTTTTCATAAAATAACACAAAATTTTAAATATTTTACTCAAATTATTGTTTTTGTGTTTTCTCTAAATTTCTTTATTTTATGAATTTAACATATTTAAAAATAATTTATAAATTCACTAAAAGTAACACTAACAACCAATAGCAGAATAAAAATAATACGAAATATACGTATTAATTAAAAATTCTGTTGGCTAAAAAAAATAAATAAAAACTTCTCTATCTAAAAAAGCGAAACAATTTTTTTCTCTCTCTAAAAAAGCTTGGCAAAACCCACTCTCTCCTCTATAAATATAAACGTCTCGCCCCTGCAAAAATGTATAAACTCATAAACTCTCCCTAGCCGCCACCTACCCTCCGCCGCCTCCCTCCGCCGCACGGGACTGTTTTTTTTTTCCCTTCTTCTTCTTATAATAAACAATTTCGACTCTGTTTCAGAAGAATCTGTCTGTTAAGATTTTCTCCGATTTCGGTGTTTATCCAAATCGATTACTCTTTTGCTTATTTATCGGAGAAGAAAAATCGAAAAATAGTGATTTGACCCCGTTTTTCTCTCACTCCCCTTGTTAACAAATCTGATAATCAAACTTGATCCAGAGAAAAAATCTTCACTGATTGCGTGAGAGAGAGAAACAAAAAAATGTCGGCGGCTTCTTCAAGTTCCGTTCTCCAGCTTCATACGAAGCAGCTGTTCCCAATCCGATCTCTGAAGTCCACCGTCGTTGCTTCCCAATTGCCCGTCGCGCCTGGCGTCGACCGCAGAAGAGCATGTACGGGACGATGCTCCGTGAAGAAACCGGCGGCTCCCGAGAAGCCTTTCATGGGGACTCGGATGCGGAGATCCGGATCCGAGACGCTCCAGTTCTGGAGATCGGACGGTCCTGGTAGGTCTCCGAAGCTAAGAACGGTGGTTAGGTCGTCGTTCTCCGGTATCCCGGAGAAGCCTCTCGGTCTCTACGATCCTTCCTTCGATAAGGACTCTTGTGGCGTTGGTTTCGTAGCGGAGTTATCCGGCGAGACCAGCCGCAAAACGGTACCGTTGTTTGTTTCTTACGTAGATGAATTAATTAAAAAATTAATCTCCCATGTGATGTGATCAGTGACATATATTTGTGAATTTTATTCAATTTAGGTGACTGATTCATTGGAGATGTTGATACGGATGACTCATAGAGGCGCTTGTGGGTGTGAGAGCAACACTGGTGACGGCGCTGGGATTCTCGTTGGTCTGCCTCATGAGTTCTATGCAGAGGTATGTTCCTTAAATCTCCATAATCATTTGTTTCCCATGCAAAAAGATTTTGTTTGCAGTGAATTGGTTTGTGTGTTCAATGAAAATGTTAAAAGATCTGATCGGGTTTTCAATCAAAGTAATCATTTTTGTCTTCTAGCAATCCCTGAGGATAGTTATTGGTTGTGTGTATTATTAATTTGAAATTACGATAGTGATTGATGTTTTTTGGTCTAGCAGGCTACGAAAGATCTTGGCTTTGTGCTTCCTCCTGCTGGAAAATATGCTGTTGGTATGTTCTTCTTGCCAACCGCTGAGTGCCGGAGAGATGAAAGCAAAAATGTTTTCACCAAGGTTAGTTCGACGATTTTTTTTATGTTTTTAATCTTTTAAGTAATTTATGAAGTTTATTTGGAGCTTGATCGACATTTTTACTTTTGCACGCAGGTTGCTGAATCACTTGGACATTCAGTTCTTGGATGGAGATCAGTTCCTACTGATAATTCTGGATTGGGGAAGTCTGCTTTGCAGACCGAGCCGATTATCGAGCAAGTTTTCCTTACTCCTACAGCTAAGTCGAAAGCCGACCTTGAGCAACAGGTATTGTTTACATTGAAAATCACTGTCATGTAATATTTTGCTCTCAGTGAGATGATGTTGATGACATTGTGCATTGATGCCCCTTATATTTGACAGATGTATATCCTTAGAAGGGTTTCCATGGTTGCTATCCGGGCTGCGTTGAACCTTGAACATGGTGCGATGAAGGACTTCTACATTTGTTCTTTATCTTCAAGGTATCTAGTTACTCCAGTTATGAATTGTATGTATGTTTCAGGCTACGGAAATTCTAATAATCTAACGAATTATTTTTCCTTGTGCAGGACTGTTGTCTACAAAGGACAATTGAAGCCTGATCAGCTGAAGGACTATTATTACGCGGATCTTGGGAGTGAAAGGTTTACGAGCTACATGGCCCTGGTAAATATATTTTCTATTCACTATCTCTTTTTTTATGCTGACTCCATGCTCCACAAACAGCATGGGAACCAACGGGGGTAACCAAGGAGATGCGAGGTTGAGGAATGACTTCTGAGGCCTTGAAGTTTGAATGATCTCTTAAGTTCCTCCAAACCCTTGATAAGTATTTTAATTTGGATGCTGGTGAGTTGGTAAATCAGAAATGTCAAGTGAATCCGTGTTTCCAGAAACTCGTTGCCTTGATATAATATGATCAGTTTATCTTAGGTTGAATTATCACAATGCGGTGATTAAGACTAAAATTCTGTTGGTAAAGGTAGTTAGCAATTCTGCAACATTAGAACATGACCCCCCACTAGATGCTGTGAAGTTTTGTCTAAGACCACGTGGTAAAGTTTTCAGTTGCATACATACACATTTACTTTGTTTGATAACTCATGATTGACTATGCTCGGTTTACGTATTTAATGGTTTAGGTCCACTCTCGGTTCTCTACCAATACATTTCCCAGCTGGGATCGTGCTCAGCCAATGCGCGTTTTGGGCCACAATGGGGAGATTAATACCCTGAGGGGAAACGTGAACTGGTACGTTGGCATATATTAAAGCTTTCATGTAGTAATGCCTTCACGAAACCTGTTTTGGTTCCTTAGCTAGAAAAGTTTTGGGTTGTGAGCAGGGTTTTTGGTATATATTGCAAGCAATTTGTATGATAAAAATGCTCTCTGGTATGCAAGTGCCTGATAAATTGATTCTGCCTCATGTTCATTAATTTCAATACTGCATTCTTTAATGATTTTTTTTATGTTCCACACAGGATGAGGGCACGTGAGGGTCTACTCAAGTGCAAGGAACTTGGATTATCAAAGAAGGAGCTGAAGAAGCTTCTACCCATTGTGGATGTTAGCTCTTCTGACTCAGGTAAATTTTAGTCTCGATTATATGCCTGTAGAAAAGTGTACAACTAAATGTAGATCAAAGCTTTGCTTAGATATTTATGGACCTGTGACACGTTTCTGTATCGTCTTGTTAACCTTGCTAGGTGCTTTTGATGGTGTTCTTGAGCTTCTTGTCCGAGCTGGTAGAAGTCTTCCTGAAGCTGTTATGATGATGATCCCTGAAGCATGGCAGAACGACAAAAACATAGATCCAAGCAGGAAGGCATTTTATGAATACTTATCTGCCCTTATGGAGCCATGGGATGGACCTGCTCTCATATCATGTAATAATTATTCTGACATTGTACATGATTTCTCAACCACTTTAGTATGTGGTCTTTAGATTTGATGTAACTCTCTATTGAACGTTTTGCAGTTACTGACGGTCGCTACTTGGGTGCCACATTGGACCGTAATGGACTTCGTCCTGGTAGGTTCTACATAACCCACAGTGGAAGGGTTATCATGGCTAGTGAAGTTGGGGTAGTGGATGTACCACCTGAAGATGTGATGAGGAAAGGAAGACTTAACCCGGGCATGATGCTTCTTGTCGATTTTGAGAAACATATTGTTGTTGATGACGATGCCTTAAAGCAACAGTATTCACAGGCAAGGCCCTATGGTAAGTGGCTTAAAAGGCAAAAGATTGAACTAAGAGACATCGTTCAGTCAGTTCCGGAGACTGAACGGATTGCAGCTCCAATTTCTGGGGTTGTACCGGTAAGCTGTTGCTAATGAACCACCGTTCCCTTAATTTCTGGGGTTGTACTTTCAGTTACCTTTGCTATGGTTAGTTATAACCGGTTTATTTGAAACGTAGGCCTCTAATGATGATGACTCAATGGAGAGCATGGGCATTCATGGTTTACTGTCTCCACTAAAAGCCTTTGGGTATGTTTGTTCTTATACCTGCTAAAGTGTATTGATCGGTATTTCTTTGTAATTTGTCTCACGCGTCCTTATGACATATGCATGCAGTTATACAGTCGAGGCCTTGGAGATGCTACTGCTTCCGATGGCTAAAGATGGCACTGAAGCACTTGGTTCTATGGGAAATGATACCCCTCTAGCTGTAATGTCAAACAGAGAGAAATTATGTTTTGAGTATTTCAAGCAAATGTTTGCTCAAGTAACAAATCCTCCAATCGATCCTATTCGTGAGAAAATTGTTACTTCGATGGAGTGCATGATCGGTCCAGAAGGTGATCTAACCGAAACAACTGAAGAGCAATGTCACCGTCTCTCCCTAAAAGGTCCTCTTTTGACTATCGAAGAGATGGAAGCCATCAAGAAAATGAATTACAGAGGGTGGAGGACTAAAGTTCTTGATATAACGTATCCAAAAGAACAAGGCACAAAAGGGTTGGAGAAGACCTTGGACCGAATTTGTGCTGAAGCAAATGAAGCGATAAAAGATGGATACACATTACTCGTTTTGTCTGATCGAGGTAATCATTTGGCTTCTTTATAAACTCCGACTCTAGGACCTGTAGGCGTATTACCATCTTTGTCCATTCTTTGCCATGCTCTTACTTTTTTTATTCTTGACATTTTTAGCTTTCTCTGCAACGCGTGTTGCTGTGAGCTCTCTCTTGGCTGTTGGTGCCGTTCATCACCACCTAGTTAAGACACTTGCGCGCACTCAAGTTGGTTTGATAGTGGAATCTGCTGAACCACGTGAGGTGCATCATTTCTGCACACTTGTCGGATTCGGAGCAGATGCTATTTGCCCATATTTGGCTGTAGAGGCCGTTTATAGATTGCAGGTTGACGGCAAGATACCACCCAAATCTAATGGGGAATTCCATTCCAAAGAAGAGCTTGTCAAGAAGTATTACAAGGCAAGCAACTATGGAATGATGAAGGTTCTTGCTAAAATGGGAATTTCTACCCTGGCCTCATACAAGGGTGCTCAAATATTTGAAGCTCTTGGTCTTTCGTCTGAAGTAATTGAGAAGTGTTTTGCGGGCACCCCGAGCAGAGTGGAAGGAGCAACATTTAAGATGCTTGCACGAGATGGGCTTCTTTTGCATGAGATGGCCTTTCCAGCCCGTGGCTTTGCCCCTGGAAGTGCAGAAGCCTCAGCTCTTTCCAATCCTGGGAACTATCACTGGAGGAAAAATGGGGAGATTCATCTCAATGATCCTCTTGCGATTGCAAAATTGCAAGAGGCAGCACGGACTAACAGTGTGGCCGCCTACAAGGAATACTCGAAGCGAATCAATGAACTGAACAAGCAAAGTAATTTGCGCGGGCTCATGAAGTTCAAAGAAGCAGATGTAAAAATTCCACTAGATGAAGTGGAGCCTGCCAGTGAAATTGTTAAACGGTTCTGTACTGGCGCCATGAGTTATGGATCAATATCACTGGAGGCGCATACAACCCTTGCAATGGCCATGAACAAACTTGGAGGAAAGTCCAATACAGGTATTATTTTTTGTTTCATGATTTTTGTATTTGCCTTGTTCTTCTTCTAAAACAACATAGTAACATCAGTTTATGATCCTGCTTAAGGTGAGGGAGGGGAACTGCCATCCCGTATGGAGCCTCTTCCAGATGGTTCAAGGAACCCTAAAAGAAGTTCCATCAAACAAATTGCTAGTGGAAGATTTGGAGTTTCGAGCTATTATCTTACTAATGCGGATGAGCTGCAGATAAAGATGGCTCAGGTACCTTTGGATATGACGTTCCATAATGTTCTCTCATTCTTGCACGTCTTTGGGTTTCTACTGTCCCTATGTTCCTAGTAGAACTGGGAATTTTGTTTTAAGGCATCATTTTCATAGTACAAATTGCTTTTTGCACACAGTATTTGTTGAATATTGCACATATATACTGTTCGAAGTTTCTAAATACTTTCTTTAATGCCATACAGGGTGCCAAACCTGGGGAAGGAGGTGAGCTACCTGGCCACAAGGTTATAGGAGACATCGCTATTACCAGAAATTCCACTGCTGGTGTGGGGCTTATCAGTCCACCTCCTCATCATGATATCTATTCTATCGAGGATCTTGCCCAACTAATTCACGATCTTAAGGTTCCCATTTATGCCTTCCCAATTCTTACATTCATTGTCTCTGTGTTTCCTTCGATTTTTGTGTAACATCTTTTATCTCGTGTAGAATGCCAATCCTGGGGCCCGTATTAGTGTTAAGCTTGTATCGGAAGCTGGTGTTGGAGTTATTGCTAGCGGTGTGGTGAAGGGCCACGCTGACCATGTTCTGATAGCAGGTCATGATGGAGGTACTGGTGCATCTCGCTGGACCGGTATAAAAAATGCTGGTCTTCCGTGGGAACTGGGTCTAGCTGAGACACACCAAACTCTTGTTGCTAATGACCTTCGTGGCCGTACTGTTCTTCAGACAGATGGCCAGCTAAAAACTGGTAGAGATGTTGCAGTTGCTGCTCTTCTTGGTGCAGAAGAGTTTGGTTTTAGTACTGCACCCCTTATTACACTCGGTTGTATCATGATGAGAAAGTGCCACAAGAACACCTGCCCTGTGGGAATTGCTACTCAAGATCCAGTTCTCCGTGAAAAATTTGCTGGGGAGCCTGAACATGTTATTAATTTCTTCTTTATGCTTGCTGAGGAAGTGAGGGAGATCATGTCTGGACTTGGTTTTCGAACTCTAACTGAAATGATTGGACGCGCAGATATGCTTGAACTTGACACGGAAGTTGTCAAGAACAACGATAAGCTGGAGAACATTGACCTCTCTCTTTTGCTCAGACCCGCTGCTGAGATTCGCCCTGGGGCTGCTCAGTACTGTGTCCAGAAACAAGATCATGGCTTAGACATGGCTTTGGATCAAGAGCTGATTGCATTGTCTAAATCTGCTCTAGAGAAATCTCTTCCGGTCTACATTGAAACTCCTATCTGCAACGTTAACCGTGCTGTTGGGACAATGCTGAGCCATGAGGTTACCAAGCGCTACCACTTGGCTGGGCTACCGAAGGATACAATTCATATCAAGTTCACAGGAAGTGCTGGACAGAGTCTTGGAGCTTTCCTGTGTCCTGGAATTACGCTAGAACTTGAGGGTGATAGCAACGACTATGTTGGAAAAGGGCTCTCCGGAGGTAAAGTGGTTGTCTACCCTCCTAAAGGAAGCAGCTTTGATCCAAAAGAAAACATTGTTATCGGTAACGTAGCACTTTACGGGGCCACTAGTGGTGAAGCCTACTTTAATGGGATGGCTGCTGAAAGATTCTCTGTTCGTAATTCTGGTGCCAAAGCTGTTGTGGAAGGTGTTGGTGATCATGGTTGTGAGTACATGACTGGTGGTACTGTTGTGGTGCTGGGAAAGACTGGTAGAAACTTTGCTGCTGGTATGAGTGGTGGTATCGCTTATGTCCTTGATGTGGACGGAAAGTTTCACACGAGATGCAACCTTGAACTGGTTGATCTGGATAAAGTTGAAGATGACGACGACAAAATGACGCTCAAAATGATGATCCAGCAACATCAACGACACACGAACAGCCAACTTGCTCAAGAAGTTCTTGCAGACTTTGAGAATTTAGTGCCAAAGTTTGTCAAGGTTTTCCCAAGAGATTACAAACGTGTTTTGTCAGCCATGAAGCATGAGGAGGTCTCCAAGCAGGCGATAGAGCGTGCTTCTGAAGAAGCTGACGAGATGGAAGAAAAAGAACTTGAGGAGAAAGACGCCTTTGCAGAGCTGAAGAGCATGGCAGCTGCCTCTTCAAAAGAGGAGATGTCAGGAAACGGAGTGGCATCTGAAGCTCCAAAGAAACCTTCTCGGGTAGATGATGCTGTTAAACATCGTGGTTTCATTGCTTATGAGCGTGAAGGAGTTAAGTACAGGGACCCCAATGTTCGTCTTAATGACTGGAACGAAGTCATGGAGGAATCAAAACCTGGACCGCTCCTAAAAACTCAGTCTGCTCGTTGCATGGACTGTGGAACTCCATTTTGTCACCAGGTATATATATCCTCAGATATTAAGATGTCTTTTTTGTCCTTTCCAAGTCTTCTTCTTGCAGCTCGTTAAAGACAGGTTTTGTTGTTTATATGTGAAGAAAAAAATGAAACTAGGTGTTGCATGAATGAGAAGCTCTAACATTTTTATTTTTGAAAAATTTACAGGAGAACTCTGGGTGTCCCCTTGGTAACAAGATCCCTGAATTCAACGAACTTGTCTACCAGAACAGATGGCAAGAAGCGTTGAATCGTCTACTTGAGACAAACAACTTTCCGGAATTTACTGGGCGGGTATGCCCTGCGCCATGTGAGGGTTCTTGTGTTCTTGGAATAATTGAGAACCCTGTTTCTATCAAAAGCATCGAATGTGCTATTATAGATAAAGCCTTTGATGAAGGTTGGATGGTACCAAGACCTCCTCTGCAGAGAACAGGGTATACTTCTAAGCCTATTCTCTTAGAAGCTATCTTCTCTTCCTTTGTTGCAAGTCTCACACACATTGCATCTTTATGTTTAGATAGAGTTTACTTTTGGTGGATTCACATTCTTCTGCTGCTTATTGGGTTTGCAGGAAAAAAGTTGCAATTATCGGAAGTGGGCCAGCTGGACTAGCTGCTGCCGACCAGCTGAACAAAATTGGCCACTCTGTTACTGTGTATGAGCGTTCTGATAGAATTGGTGGACTTATGATGTATGGTGTCCCAAACATGAAAACTGACAAAGTTGACATAGTTCAACGTCGGGTTGATCTCATGACCAAAGAAGGTATTGACTTTGTGGTCAATGCGAACATTGGAATAGACCCGTCTTACTCCCTAGATGGACTTAAGGAGGAGAATGATGCGATCGTTCTTGCTGTTGGTTCTACAAAACCAAGGTAATCATTTGTTTTCAAAAATGGTAAATCCCGATCTTTGTTACCAAAGTTGAAATGGATTTATAGTTATTCAACTGAGACATTGTTGGGGTAATTTTGCAGAGATCTTCCAGTGCCCGGTCGTGATCTATCTGGTGTTCACTTTGCCATGGAGTTTCTTCATGCAAATACCAAAAGCTTGCTTGATAGCAATCTTGAGGATGGCAATTACATTTCTGCAAAGGGGAAAAAGGTTGTCGTTATTGGTGGAGGTGATACCGGCACAGATTGCATAGGAACATCTATCCGTCATGGATGCAGCAACATTGTAAACCTTGAGCTTCTTCCTCAGCCACCTTCAACGAGAGCTCCTGGAAACCCTTGGCCACAGGTTTGTTTCAGTTTTACACGTTTACTACAAATCAGATTTATGCATCACAAGTTTGAATATTGTTGATTTTGATGAGCTTCCTTGTATTCTTGTGAATACAGTGGCCTCGTGTATTCCGTATTGACTATGGACATCAAGAAGCCGCCACTAAATTTGGAAAAGACCCTAGAACCTATGAGGTCTTAACCAAGCGGTTCATAGGAGATGACAATGGAAACGTGAAAGGGCTTGAAATTGTGCGCTTGAGTTGGGAGAAGGATGAAACCGGGAGGTTCCAGTTCAAGGAGATCGAAGGCTCTGAGGAAATAATTGAAGCGGACCTTGTTTTCTTGGCCATGGGATTCCTTGGACCTGAGCCAGTAAGTGATCCCATTCCGTCCTCTTCTTTTTATACATTGTGGGCTAATGATTGAAAGTTGAAACCATTGGCTTGGTCTTGTTTTTACAGACACTGGCCGAGAAGCTAGGACTTGAATGCGATAACAGGTCGAACTTCAAGGCAGAGTATGGCCGGTTCTCCACAACCGTCGAAGGTGTTTTTGCAGCAGGTGATTGTCGGAGAGGCCAGTCTTTGGTGGTGTGGGCCATCTCAGAAGGTCGTCAAGCTGCATCTCAGGTCGACAGATTCCTCAGCAAATCCGAGGATGACCAAGGTAACGCCAAGCTACGACAAAACATTGACCAGATGAAGCACAACACTAGGAAGAATTAAGAGAAAGAAAGTCTTACATCTGAAGCAAAAAGTCGAGAGAAGACGACGATTTTGCTCTTTATAGACAGGATGCGAAAAGGAGACCGATTCATGGCAGAGAGATGGAGGGAGAGGGAGTTGCAGAGGAAAAGATCTGAGGAGAAGCGAATTTGATGGTTTAGAAGAGAAGGAAAAGCTTAGGTTTTTTTTTGTTTTCTCTGTTTATTTTCGTCCATATAGTAATAATAATGATTCATAAGTACATTATCTGGTAGGCTTTTCGTTAGCTTTTCTTTTGTTAATGCTTTCTGAATTTAAAGCCTTATGTTTTTTGGTTTTACTCTGGCTGTTTCTGGATTTGGATTTAAGGAATGGTAATGCATAGTTCCTTGTTCTTGTCTTTTTCTCGCTTTGTTTTTTCTGTTCTCGTGGTATTTTGGTGGAAAGTGTAAGAACCTATGTAGCATGGAAGCTTCATCCGAGCTCCGCTTCCCGCTTCGGAATCGGAATCGGAAGCTCCAGGAAGCGCGAGGAAGCGTCTAGGAAGC
>OVAY01000420.1:5987-60796 GCA_900406395.1 Kernera saxatilis
TTTTTTTTTTTTTTTTTTTTTATAACTCAAGAGTAAATCTCAGGCCTATGGAGGGGTTCAAACTAATCCCCTGTGGGAGGTGCATCCCACGGATAGACCTTCTCTCCGGGTATGCAAATGGGCCCGAAAATAGGGCTCATATCTGTGTGGATGTCCCGAAACAATGTGTTGTAGTTTCACGCAGCAGGTGGATCGAACCTGAAACGTGTTGGCGTCCCAGATCCGTTCTCTTACCACCTGACCATAAGGTCCTGGACTAGGAAATATTTTTTTCTTTTTTTTTTGGTTAATCAGAGAAACTTTTGGTCAACGGGATGATGTTGCGACGGTGTTGACGGCAGAGGCGGGGCGGTGGCGCCGGGAACTACTAACAGAGGAAGCGCATTAACTTTCGATGAGCGGCTCGAGCGGGCAGGAGTAGATGCAGCAACAACCAGCTCACCAAATGTTGGGAACTTTAGACAAATCAATAAAACTCATAAATACGAACAAATAAATGTTTGAGAAAATTTTTAAAAATATTCTAAAAATTTTATATATTTTGAAAACTAACCCATATTTTTAAAAGTTTGAAAACTAACTTTTAGAAAAAATCAGAAATGATTAAAATATTTTAAATAAATCACACATATAAATGATTTCTGCTTAAATTTTTTTTTCTCTGCTTATTGGGAGAACGTAAGTGAAGTAAAAAATATTCTGTGATTTTTTAGAACACAAATACTTCTTAGAACACAAATACTTCACGTGCTATTAACCAGCCAATGAACAGTAGCCACATTTTTTAGAACACAAATACTTCACGTGATGTTATTTTATTTTAGGCAAAACTTGAGACTTTTTGTTTCAAATTTTACTTTAATTCTTTGGTCTTAGTTGTTTTTATGACTAATCTCGTAGCCGTATTTCACACATATAGTTATGAAATACAATAAATGTGATTCTATTTCTAACATGTTTACTATACGTATTCTCCATAAAGTTTAGTTTCGTCATCTGATTGATGATTATGCAAATCATTCCCGAAAATACCTTTATACCTTTATACGCTTTATAATACATGTTAGAAGCGGTTTGCTACATAATAATGATGATATGTATACGCTTTATGTTGGTTGTTGATAAACATAAGAATATATTTTCGGAACAAATATGTATATATCTATTAAGTATGTGTATATGTAAATATAAACTAACAATCAAATATTTTTTCTTATAAAATGTATATATTTTCATTTTAGAAAATTAAATATTTATATTCAAATATCAATTATTATTAATTTTAATATATATATTATTCCAAGAATTTTAAAACAAAAATAAATATATTTTGTAGTAGTAAATTTTCAAATTCACGAGGGTATTATAATTTACTTACTTAATAAAAAGTTAGTTTTCAAAGTTTTCAAAATATGGATTAGTTTTCAAATTATAAAAAATTTCTAGATTATTAAACCAAATCTCCCTAAATGTTTTATCATCTTACATATAAATATATTAACATAAAATTTAACATTTAATAATATAATTACCATGTTAAATAGAAAATTAAAAATATATCGATATGTTTATATATACAATAAATATTCTAGCATGTTACGTGAACATATATTTTGTTATTTAAATTTATACACAGATAAACAAATATTTAGTGCGTTAAAAACAATTTTTTTGATTAAAAAAAATTATTGTTTTTTTCCTTTATGTCTACCTGGTGTTTGATTTGTGTTTGTTTGTTTTGCGTTGGTTGTTTTAGCATAATATATATTCTATGAATGAGTTATATTTATTTTTATCGCGTTAAACAAATCAATAACACACATAAAATGATTCAACAAACAAATATTATCCTCTCACACATATAGTTACCACATTAATTAGAAACTTAAGAGATATATCGACATATTTATATTAAAATAAAATTAAATATTTAATAATATAGTTACCACATTAATTAAAAACTTAAGAGATATATCGACATATTTATATAATATATATAAATTAAATAATTTAACATGTTAAATGAACATATAACTTATTACCCAAATTTATATACAGATAAATACATATTTTAGAAGGCATATTGAATAAATGATTTGGAATGATTTAAAATTTACTTCAAATCTTTCCCTCCTTATTTAATTGATGATTCTCTAAAATGTCTTAAAATTCTGTATTATTGGATCAAACATTTGTAATACTTATTCCAAATCCAAAGGTATTGGATTAGTTATTTATAAAAATTGTTTAAAATCTCGCCTTATTAGAAAATAGGGATTTCGTGACTAAATATTATCAAAAATAACTAGTAATGATTTGAGAGACAAATAGTTAAAATTAATGGGTGGAAATATGGTGGTATTTGAGAAAACTGAAATTAACGGTTTTTTTTATTCTTTTTGACGTTTCAATTTGAACTTTCAAAATTTTAAAATCAAAACCCTCGAAACTCAAATCTAAAATGCAATCAACTCTTGGGCTTTTCAATTTTCTTTCTCCTCCGTCAAACACGTTTATGCGTTTTCCCGCCAAAAATATTATTCTGCGTTTTCTCGCCAAAAATATTATTCCGTATTTTCCCGCCAAAAATATTATTCCGCGTTTTTCCGCAAAAAAATAATATTCAGAGTTTTCTCGCCTAAAATATTATTCCGTCTTTTCCCGCCAAAAATATGATTCTGTGTTTTCCCACCAAAAAACAAAATTCTATATATTCTCGTCAAAAACGTGACTCCATGTATTTCCGCCAAAAATGTGTATCCGCTTTTTTAGTTAAATTATATTTTTAGCGAAAAAACACATAACATATTTTTAGGAAGAGAAAAAAAATATTATTAAAATATTTTTCTTTAGAAAACAAAATATAAATGGATTTCATAGGGTTCTCATTTATTTAGAGTCAAAACTCTTTTAATAAATGAGGTTTAAAATGGTGCCCATTTAAACCCATTAAACTTAAATATGATAAATGGATCTAAATGGACATTTATTCACGATACATATCCATTAAAAACCCAGTAAGTGAAAACCATATTAACATCCCTAGTCAAACCCATTTCAGTTTATAAAAAAAAAAGGATTGGGAAGAGAGAGATTAGAAAAAGTCAAGTACGGTCACAACTGGGCGGTGCCGACGACGATATCGCTCACTCTAGCTTCCAATCATTTGATCCGTTTTTCTTTTGCAGAGCCACACTCTCTTCCTCTGTATCATTTATGGGTTCTTTTCTATATGGTCTCTTATGATGATGTGCTTCGGAAAGAGAGAGAGTAGCGAATATAATATCATATATCTTTTTTAAAAAAACAAAATTTGTAAAATTTCAAAATCTCAATTTTTTTAACTTCTCAAATTCCCTGAAATTTTTACTATTCACCTTAAGATTTGTAACAATAATTCTAAAAATTTTCTCAAATCTCAAATCCTTTTAAAATTTTCCAAAATTTAGAATATATTCAAATAAATCTAAATTATAGATCCAATATAATGTTTTTTTTTTCCAAAAATGTTTTGTTTTTGTGGTGAGATTGTGTTCCCAACATTATAGGCTATATACTCACATGCATACACACATGTAAGATATATGTGAATGCTTGGTAATATGATGAGTGTTTGTATTTTTTGCAGAGAAATAAATAAGTGTGAAAGAGATTGGGATTTAGTGCGTGATTGGTTGGGCTGTAACTGTAGAATTTTTGCTGCAGATTTTTTTGATGTAAGTGTGTTGGCTGTAACTATATATATTTTTGATGCTGTATAATTTATGTTGTAGATGTATTGGATGTAGGTGTAATTTTTTTTGCTGTAGCTGTAAGTTTTCTGTTTAAAATATTTTAAAATAAAAACATGATTGTAGTACAATAAATAATAAATTTTAAAATCATTGAATAATTATTTGATAACATCATGAAAAATTAAATAAAATTAATAACTATCTTAAATAAATAAGAAAACCAAAAAAAATAGCTTCTCTTAAAGAAATAAATTATACTAAATTAAAATTAACATACGAGTATTTCTTAAATTTATTACTATCTCATAATAAATAAATCTATTTTTTTCTTTCAATAACATTCAATTTTCGAAATTATTTAATATTATTGTAATTTATTTTTATTTATAGTTATTACAGCCCAAAAAATAGGTCTTTATGTTTTTATATCTTACAGCAAAAGAAAACAAAAAGATTTAGATCGTAGGTTAAAGAAAAAAAATCTAAAACTTGATTGGTAAAATTTAGTGCTTTAGAAAAAATAAAAGCTGTAAAAAAAAATTAAAACCCAACCAATCATGCACTTAATTAGTCATCTTTTTTTTTTGTCAACGATGTTCTATTAATTAAAAGGCTCCAGGAGCCAGGACGGTGGCAAAGTGTTTACATACATGATATGATGCGGATAGACACGGACACTCCGTGCTAGTAAATCCGCTTTAAAATTATCTTGCCGTGGAATAAAAGAAATGGAGAAAGAAAAAAACAGACTCTTACTCTCCTCAATCTCGCCTAATAATATCTCAAAAGCCGGCCATTCTGCTGGTGTAGACACCATCTTCACCAGATCGGAGCAATCCGTAACAAAATGTACATTTGTCCTTCCCTCTGCTAACAGACTTCTCATAGCCCATACTAAAGTTTCCACTTCAACATGTAGAGGTGATAGACTTCGACGCAGGTTGCAGACTCCCATAAGTTGATCTTCGTTGTTTGATCTCGAGCAAACCCATCCTAGTCCCGAGAAAGAGTCGNTGATCTCGAGCAAACTCATCCTAGTCCCGAGAAAGAGTCGTTTTTATTCAGTCTGATTTCAATTTACTGATTCATAAAGAAAGAAAAAAACAAAATCGAGTATAAAAGTTGTTTTTAACCAAAAAAATAGAATAAAATTTGTTAAAAACCCATATTATATACATTATTATATTTAAAAAACTAACAGTTGGAAAATTATGTATTTCATTTCAGTTCAAATTCAGTTTTGTTTGAGTGTGAACTTTGAAGATTATAAGAGTCATGAACCATTATAAGAAAATTCGGTTTGAAGAACCACGATTTGATATTGGTTCGGTTAGTTCAGTTTAGATCAAATAACCACCTTAAGTTATAACTAATATAATATATTTGATTAAGAGATTATAATAATAGTCAAGGCGGCTTTTTAAGCGAGAGAGGTGGGGACAAAAAGTGCCCTGAAAAGAATACCAAAGACTTTGAGACTAATCACGGTCACAAAGACAACTTGACTAGTATAACATGGAAGAAACCACTTGAAAGTTGAAACTCTCGGTTCCGTTTTGTTTTCGAAAGTCCAAAACAGTTGCGGTTTAAAAGAAAGACAGTGACAAGTTTGGACCCAAGTGATGGTCGTAGGCACAAACCATCATCAATAGAGTTAGGGTGATCAAAAGAGGATTGCTTTAATCACATACCTCCTAGATTATGATTCTTCAATGCAAGGCGGCTAAATCAATCAGCTCTTTGTAATCATCAGAGACAAATGATTTCACCTTCAAAACGCGCTTTTCGTTTTTGCTCTTTTCCGGTGATGCATACTTTATGCCGATAACAGTAGTCAAACCTTTGAAACAAAGAGAATTTATGAATTGGAAAAGCACTCGGATTGAAATCGATGTGGTAAACAGAATATCTGACTTACTCTCATGAATGCGTCCGAACAAGAATCTTTCACCTCTCCAGTATTCAAGTGGTCGCGACTTAATCCTTGTACTTCGTCTGACACCAGATTCCCATTTAGTACCAGCAGCTTCGAGAGAGGCAAAACAAAAAACAAGTGTCCTTTAGTATTTTCAATCGATAGAGCTTTGAAGCATGAGTAACGGAGTTTAGTTTTTTTTGGCAAGTACCTGCAAGGCTTTTCCTACGAGAGAATATTTTACCCTCACGTGTTACTGTTTTCTTTTGTTTCTTCTCCTCTCCCTTGTTGGATTTTTTCTTGGTTTGCTTCTTTGCTCCACTTTCATGTGATAATGTTTTCGTTTTCTTGTCCCCCTGACTCTCATCATGCACGGTTTTGCTTCGCTTTTTCATATTGCTATCACAAGATCCTCTCTTTCTTCGTTTATTTGTTTGTTTCTGTGAAGAGTTGTGAACCTCCTGCTATCAATCAAGACCACATGAAGATGAGTTGGCCTTAACTTACTATCAATGTCACACAGAGGTGAACAGACAATGATGGAGAACTAACCTGGGCATTTTCTACTTGAAGTTCACAAGCGGCATTTTCCTCTCCATGTTTTCCTTGAATGTGCTCTGCATATTCAAAGGATCCATCCATTGTGTTGTATTGTTCTGGAGCTCTGTTTGGAGATTTTAAGGATTCATCTGGAGGCAAAATAAAGGCATAATGAAAATCTTTGAGCCACATTTTTTAAGTGAACTGAAATTGTTAGTGGAGAAGTACAGTATGTACAAGTTAAGTTAGCAGAGTTTTCGAGATTTCACTATAATTTTCAGGTAGAAAAGGTTACAATACGTTGCTGATATGGGATGCTTTCCTCTTCTACAGTAAAAGAATCCATTCTTGCAACCTCTCTAGATGCATATTCCGCCTATATCACAAACAAATTCACAAGAAATGTGACCAACAAAGAGGTCCAAATATTAACAAAAAGGTCCTGTATAGTCAAGGAGAAACTAACCAGGCTGTCTAACCGATCAGCTTCTTCATTGATCTCAGCATCATTTTCTCTTCTGCCAGTGTTTCTGTTTGTTTCACTTTCACTCATGGGCACATCTACCTCATTTCCTTTTTCTTGCATATCTACGTTCACCTCTAGCATGGCTGAATTTCTGTTTGTGATGCTACCGTCCACACAATTATCTGCCTTCCCATCTGGACATGAATGAGTTCTATGGATGCCAGAATAAGTATCAGAACCATCTTCACATGAACTCTTCTGCAGTGAGCTGTTGAAAGCGCTAGCAACGTATACAGTACCCACATTAGACGGGGATGCATTGGTTATAACTTTATCAGCATCGTTGGCCACTGAAGATGTGAAACAGACATTCAAATCCTTTGCTAGATCAACCTCTACAGACTGTCGATCTCCTGGAAGCAAATAATGTCTGTCGGGAAATGAAAACTGATCCTCTGGTGGATTTGATGATGATGACTGGCTATTTTTACGAGTCGCATCACTGTTGATCCCTTTTACAAAATTCTGTATATTTGACAGCACAGTCCTTCGGTTTGATGTGTTCCTTCCAGATGCCTTCATGTCCATTTTTCTAACATCAGGAAATTCAGGAAATTTAGGGAGAGAGAGCATTTCTTTATCAATGGGCTTGATATGCAAGCGTTCCTCCAAAAGCTTGACACCAGCATCCCCCTCAAGCTCATCCGGAGAGCAAGCAAGCAACTCAGTCAAAATATTTTCTAAGTTCTTGTCTGTGTCTACGGTTGAATCTGCAGAACAATACAGTAACTTACGCTATCAGATTTAACAACATTGTAGCGAACATGATCTAACAAAACGGTAGCTCATGACATTTTTTTCTACTACAAGTGCTCACTCACCATCTACTTCTCTGTCCGCAGTCGTAACATGTCCAGCTGTGCTCCTCTCTAAGCTATGTTCTGAAGGAATGGGATTTTCCTTTTCTGAAGCTTTCAGGTCAGTGAAATAACTATCCGTATAAGTATGCTTGTATGAACCCCGTTTTCTCCTGGAATTTGAGATTGTAAGTATCAATGGAAACAGATAGCAAAATATGCAAATGGAATAACTCTGAAACATGCAGTAACAGAGTTGCTCGTAGTACATACCCTGGAATTCCTGGTCTGCGAGGGCGCCTTGATGGCTGGTTCTGGTGTGTATCTGCTACAACGGTGCCACTCTGCTTCTGCCATTCTCGTTTGGCATCTATTTCAAATCCATCGAAAGAAGCATATTTGACTGATAGTTATATAATAAACAAGGTAAGGCTTGAACATCAGAAAAAAGATATAACTCACTTTGAAATTTTTCAAACGCAGCAAAGTAATCGTCAGGGTTTGGATATTTACTAGCATCAAAGCTTGGTTCATTTTGAGGTAGTTGACTGCAACAAGAATATTTATAGCTTCAACTAACTTTGTAAAGGAATCAAATAAAGTAATAAGGAAACAAAAGTGTCCTCGCTATACTAAATCAATGGATAAGTTGCTATACTGATCTTTACCTTGTCGTAGGCTTGAAAGTAAAATGTCCTCGCTTACGGTCTAATCCTGGTCTTCTTTCTCGTTTATTTTGGATAGGGTTCATCTTGACACCTACATTCGTATCTTCAGATGCTACACTGGTTCCAATGCCTTGCTTTAAAAGTTCTGAGCTGTCATCTAAGATAGCCTTTGCCTGCTCCTGATGCTCTTTTTGAATTTCAAAAGGCTTTGAGATAGAAGACAATGATTTGACAGAGGACAGTTTAGTTTGAGAAACCGAACTTGATATGTCAGGAAAAAAACTGAAACGGAGAATACATGTAACCGACAAAGAATATAGGGAAAACTTTAGTTTGTCCTTTCAAATCTCGTTCTGCATTTCTTAACAACTATAACCGAGAGAAGCTTGACCCCAGAAAATAGGCCGAAGCCAATGTACAGCAATTTTCATAGAATTCATTAGCAGGCTATCTACAACAGCTTATTTACTGAGCAAATATAGAGCTGTAATGTCTCATCGGATCTGCGCTGCACTTAATGGAAACCCAGAGATACACCGTCCAAACCTCACGGTTCTCCGATATCAGACTTCTTATACTTCCTGTGTAATTGCTAAATATCGAAGAGAATCCGAAAATCAAGCATGCATCTACACGAAAAAAGAAGAAGAAGAAGCAAACGCCCATACATCCGGCTCTCTATCAAGTGTTCGGTACGAGCGATCAAACAAAAGCCTAATCTCCGTCATTTGGGAACACCCCGGAAGCGGATGAGCGGAAATGAAGCAGGAATACGATTTTACCAGCCAGATTTTAATTTGATTTCGTACCCGTAAAATTACCGACTCGAATCCACTCCGCATATACTCACTGAGCAAACAAACCCTAGCTAATGCATCAAATCAAAGTATCAAGCAGATTAAGAGGGAAAAACTTACCATAGATTCAAGGAGAGTATGCGTCTGCTCTAGATCTTCTGATTGATAAAGAGGAGGAGGAAGAGGAATGGACAAGGATTTCAGCGTGCGAGGAAACAACGACAGGCCTGAGTAAGCATGTAAAGGATCCTCCTCTAAAGTTGAGCTCCGGCTCAGATCAGCCATCTGAACCACCGAAAAATTCCCCGCCGATGGGACTTCAGTTAGATACCCTGACGCCGAGAGAGATCGAGAGAGATAGAGAGAGTTTATGAGTTTTGAAAATTGAAATGTTTGAGAAAGCGGGATTCAGTATCAAAAGTATAAATCTAGGGTAATATAGGCGGGATGAAAAAAAAAAACCTTACGAAGAAGAAAAAAAGACAAAAATGGGAAAGGAAAAACTGAAAAAAGATTATAAAACGTGAACGGCAGGATTCGAACCTGCGCGGGCAAAGCCCACATGATTTCTAGTCATGCCCGATAACCACTCCGGCACGTCCACTTATTTGAGCTATACATTCATTAAAAACATTAATATCCACTTCTTTCTGCAAACGGAAAAGGATAAGAGTGTTGCGAAGCCGGAAAGATAAACACCGGTTAGATTTTCTGTTCCATCTTATCGAAAGCGGTCTAAGTCTAACTCTGTACCGAGATGGATGAATGTCAAACCGGAAAATTTTTTTTTCTTTTTCGCGAGGTCAGAAAAATGGGGAGTTTCGCTTCCTTCTATGTTCTAAGGAGGCCAACCACTTCCGATTCTAGCTCTTCATCTGTTTTGCTGTTGCGCGAATTTCAGTATTGGACAAGAATGGAATAGGATGAGTTTTGTGTCCTTTGATAAACCCTGAAGCGAGTTAAGGCTTGGAGGAATGTATTATATTGTTTAGATTTGGTGTTTTGCTAACCGAAGAACTAAACCCGGTCAAATTGAAGAAGATCCAATGGCCAGTGACATCAAACATATAAATAATCAATATCCCAAAACTCATATATTTCATGTATGTAAACATGCTCAAGGCTCTACACAAAATGTTGTCCCATTCCTCTTCTCATCTTCCCCTGACATGTGATTGACAGAGAGGACATGTGGGTTTGATTCTCAGCCAATTTTCTATACACTTGGAATGAAATATGTGCGAGCATTCAAGTTTCCTTATTTCTCCCTCTTTCTCTCCATATTTCTCCAAGCAGATGCAACAACACTACACAGTATTAATTAAATATTTTTTTTTTGGCAAATAAAAAACAACACTGCACTGCAGCACTAAAATAGTCAAAACAAAACGAAAGAAACAGAGTGATATGATATGATAGTATTACTCACATCGTCATGGCTGGGTACCAGGACCATAGATCCACCTCCTAGACCTTCCCCTACAGAATCTGCATCATTTGATCTCAACTTATCCACCACAGATGAGAAGAAATGTTCCAAACTCTCGTCAACAATACAAGGCAAGAAGAAGCAGATACCTGCCCATAATAGAACTGCAGCTGCAAATCTAATGCAACTGAAAGCAATGAAGGCTACACATAACCTGCAAAAAGGACAATCAATCAAGAAGATTAAAAAGGTGAGTATTAATTAACTATAGTTCAGTTACTTCTCTCTTGGGACATGATTGTGAGTCGAACCTGTAGAGTTTAGGAGCATCAGAAGAAGATGACCGGCCATCGCAAATCCACACAATTCCCAAAGTTAACCACACAACAAAGAAACATTCAAGCCCCACCTTCAAATGCTCCATCACCCCATCCATTCTGCCACCAATATCGGTTCGGTTTGATTTAGCTAATTAAGCCCATCAATCTCAACAACAAAAACCATAACACAAAACAAGAGTTAGTATTATACCTTGTCCTTGAGTATTCCCAAACCTGGTTATATTTGCGTAATCGCCAAGACAGGCTAAGGAGGGTTCTGGTAATACAGCCACAAGTGTAACCAATGAGCCATGCTAACAATAGTGCATGTGGATGTTCATCTTTTGCTAGAGTCAAAACTACTAATGCTGCAACAATCTGGACCAAAGTGATTACTAATTCCATTGAATTCCAAAGACTATATTCACAGCCACTCGTAGAACCTTCATTTAACGTTTCCTCATCCGTAGACAGAGACGATCTTGCTGAAGAATAGCTTCCCTCATCCAAAGACATATATGATGAAGAATCGTCGTCATCGCTTAGAATGTCGATGATGTGCTCATCACTATCATGGTGGGTTTCGCGCTCCATTGTCAGTTTGTCACCAATGTCTAGTAGAATTTTCGGTTTTGTTATGAATTGGCTAAAGCCCTACATGATCAATCAAAACCTAAAAAGGCGTACATTGGAAATTTAACTTATACACAAATGGAAATCTAGCTTATTTACTAACATGTGCACATTCCAAAAATGTACAAGTGGAGTGGAAATACATAGATATGGAAATCTCTGCCGAAAACGAAAATGGAAATCTCTCCCGTAATAGATATTTTTTCATCAGTTTTGTTTCGTATGTATGTAGATAATTAAAGTATTGTACATGTACGTGTGTAAATAACGAAAGTATCCAGTAAGTGGTGTGAATTGCACAAGTCTCACAATTGTGTCACGTATCGGGCATATGTATACAATGCTGGTTGTGGGCCCTATTTGAGTTTTGGCCTTAACTTTAGAGTTTGACTTTTTGGGGTTTTTATGATAAATAAATAGTTTTTTTAATAACTTTTTTTATGTCAGCTGATATTATGATAAGGGACTCTTATATTAGGATAAACCCCACTCCAGAAATTAACTATTATTTTATAACTTTTGTGGTATGTTTTCTTCTAAGATTTGGTTATGAAAATAAAACAAACACACGTAGAAAGTTGCTGTGGACCCCTTTTAATATTTTCTTCACTTTTGTTATTTTAATTTTTTTTTTAAATAAATAAATTTTAACAAAATAGGTCACGGCCCGTGGCATTTCATGCTTCTCTAGTGAATATGGAATAACAGAAAGTATCGGATGTATTTTAATTTTCGATTGTATGGTCTCCTGAGAGTCGCCGACAATTTTAAAACGAATAAGTGTTAAAAAAAAGAACGAATGATGTATCGATTTCCGATCATTATAAATTTCTTGAAAAATTCTATTGAACATCGTAAATATATAAAATTATGTATGTACTGTGTAGAAAAAAAATTAAATTTATATATGTAGTGTATCATAGCTTCGTGTGGGTGTTCGCCGTATATAATTTGTCTTAGCCTTGAGTAAAACGTGTTCGGTTGTCGAGAAACATGAGTATATATAAATCTGCGAAACTCTTAATGTGCACTATTATATAGTCGACCATGAATATGTTGTTATAGTTTCATGTCGTTGATTAAAACAACCGGAGACATATCAAATCACGCATAACATGGGATGTTTAATTGATAGTATTGTGTTTCTGATCTAACGGCTGAAAAAGAAATCCTAATTTATCGGTAACGAAATCGTAACCGTCCCAATCTGTCGAATCAACGGATCCATATTGTCGACCTTTGAACACCAAGCGGCAAAAGAATTAAAAAGATGTCTTTAGATTTCGTCAAGATCTTCGAATGGGGCCGACAAGATAAATCAATGCTAAACGAGTTTGTCTCAAACGGTGTCGTTTTGGTTACCATGAAAACATATAAAACGCCCAACAAAACAAAGAGATGAAAACACATTAACACACTTCTTCAATCATAAACATCAAAATGGCGAATGAGAGGAATCTTGGACTCGAAATAACCGAACTACGGCTAGGTCTTCCCGGAGATATCATCCTCTCCGGTGAGTCCATCACCGGTAAGAAGCGGGTTTCTCCGGAAGTAAAGAGTGACTTGAAATGTGAACCGGCGACCAAAAGTCAAGTTGTGGGATGGCCTCCGGTTTGTTCGTACCGGAGAAAGAACAGTCTCGAGAAGACCAAGACTTCGTACGTGAAAGTGAGTGTAGACGGAGCTGCGTTTCTAAGGAAGGTCGATTTGGAAATGTACAAATGTTACCAAGATTTCGCTTCCGCTCTTCAAATTCTCTTCGGATGCTTTCTTAATTTTGGTTAGTTTTTGGTTTTGGTTTTTATTCTAGGCAAGTAATGATCAAAACATTGATATTAACTATAATGTTCATATATGAAATTGAAGATGATACATTGAAGGAAAGTGAATGCGTACCAATATATGAGGATAAAGATGGAGATTGGATGCTTGCTGGTGATGTTCCTTGGGAGTATGTTTTCAGCTTCCTCTATAATCTTCAATTAGATAACGTTTCATTATATTAATTTTTAATAAATTTTGAAATTATTTTTGTGCAGAATGTTCATTGGATCATGCAAGAGATTGAGGATTATGAAGAGATCATGTAATAGAGAATGAATGATTTATATATAGTCACAAGTGAATGTGAGTGAGCCTTAGACTTATACATGTACTTAATTTTCAGTGATTGAATAATTGAACACATGTTACACCACATATACTCTTCGAAAGTCTTAGGGTTTCTGAAATTTTGAATCGCCTATCTGTGGAAAACATTTTTCTTTTATACAAAATCTGTATCTTATGCTCACTGGACTAAAGTCCGAAGGTGGTCTCTATAATTTACACTTTACAGCATGATAATTAAATATCAATAATCAATAAAAGTAAGAAATTGTAATAAAATGATATAAATATTTAATCTACCTCATCGGAAAATAATATGAAATTCCGAATCTGTTTACATTGCCTCAAGATGGAAGAAAAATGTACATTCTCGTTACAATTAAAAAAACCTCTTGTTACCGATTAGAAGAAACCGTGTTTGGAAGAACCAAACCCCAGATTAAACTAAACCAAGCTAAACCGAATTCTAATCAGGTATTAGATGAGTGGAACTGTTCTATGAACAAAAAGTAACAGATGAATGAAGACGAACCGGATCATCAATGCTACAGATGTATTATCGGTTAGGAGTTGAACCGTTCGGTTTAGCCCTTCAGAATAGCGTGTCAAGTAGTTCTGGGGATGTGAGAACCGCCACAGATTTGAACTGCAAATCCAAAAAAGTCTTGTGAGAAACGAGAAAACAGAATTCCAATGATACAAAACCGGGTTTAGTATTTGGTTTAAGTGTATAAACTTACTTTCTCTTGCCTATACTTCATGCGTATAGCGCTCAAGGGGCAACCTTTGGTGTTAAGCTGCAGATCTTGCAAGGCATGAACAGATGCTTTCAGATCTGACGCTTTGTACGTAGTGTAATGCTCAAGTGTTGGATTCTGCGTGGAGAAAACCCAAAAGAAAGTTAAAATCCAAGATTAGTGGAACTAGAATTGTGTCTAGATATAGAAAGAGAAGCAACATAACGTACCCATGGGTGTTTTGATTGGTCCAATGTCCACTTGGCAAGAAAAACCGCTGAAGCAGCGATGACGGAAGGAAGAAACTTCAAGAAATGGTAATCTATTAATGTCAACTCCGTTAAATAGCTGGCTAGAAACTCGACCTCAAGACTCGGGCTCTGCAGAACCAGCAATCAAATACCAATAAATTCTCAATCTTTCTACTAAACTTTGTAATAAGAAGAGATAGGCGAGCAAATTGGAAAATTTATTACAAGGTACGAGGCTTGCGCTGCTCTGAGAAATCTCCTGAGGAACGTTTTTGGAGTGGGAGTGTATATTTGAAAGCTAAAATGCTGAAGTACTTGGTTCTCCATTTCCAGGACCTGCACATCATGATCCCATTCCCACATTAGTACATTGCACACTTTCTTTTTCGAGGTGTTAAGACAGCAATCTTGGTATACCTGATCTCTTGTGTAGGTGTTATCCGTGATGAAGCAAAACTCTTCAATGCGTGGCGCACAGATTTCCTCATACTTCCTGTAAAGTTTGAAGGAGAAACAAAAATTGTTAAGTTTTGTTGGCATCTGAGACGAGATTAAGTAGTGAAACTGGAGAGGAACCTACGAGGCAATTAGCATGCAAGTGATGCCGAGCAGTTGAAGTCTCTGTCTTTCCACGTAGTTTCCATGGAGGAACCAGTCTATGAGATACACTGTGAGGTAAAGAGTGTCAGGTACCAGCGTGTATTCCTCAGAGACCTGTGATTGAGATGAGCCTTTTGTGAGAATCCGAGACGGGCATAGAAGCTGCAAAAGTTAAGCATCAGAAGCGGAACT
Organism: Kernera saxatilis; assembly: GCA_900406395.1. Lineage (NCBI taxonomy): Eukaryota > Viridiplantae > Streptophyta > Magnoliopsida > Brassicales > Brassicaceae > Kernera > Kernera saxatilis. The sequence continues at coordinate 21,239 of OVAY01000420.1, forward strand.
AAACATTAACCTCCACAAGCCAATCGACCAGAATCCCCCGCATGGACTGAGTGACATCCTTCTGTATTCTCTCCATAAAGTTGGGAACCGGCCTGCGTTTAAGCTGCTAGGAGAAAAGTGACACAGAAGCACAAGGAATCAAACTTTGAGTGCTTTGGCTTACCAGGTTTCTTTAGAGACTATCAAGCCATGGAATTACCTCTGAAACACGTAAATTGTAGTAGATTTCAGGGGCATATAGGCAGCACAGTAGAGGATCCTTGTCATCCGAATCAATGTCTATGAATTTTGGGATATCCGGTGCAGTTGAACTACTAATAACAGCACTTTTCTCAACTGTAACCATTTGCAAAACAAAAAAAGATTTATAAATCAATAAAGACCACTCCTTTAAACAATAGGAACTATATTCACATGAAAATTTGTGTTTATTGGATCACCTATAGAAGCTGATCTCCCAAGAGGTCTTGGAGGCAATCTGAAATTCCACTTCTCAATACAGTTGTCAGCTGTGTCATTTGTACCTTTACAAAGAGACAAGTTTCCTGCTGTAATTGATACAACTTCTGTTTTTGCATCGGTCCTGGACTGATCTGTGACTTCTGAAGTAACAGAAGATGTCACCTGTGATGTACTCGCCAATCCCCATCCCTTCTTTACCTGCTTGATGTTTTTGGCCTGAAATGGCAAAACCCATGTTCCGGAGATGCATGTTTTACTTCACAAGATCTTCACAGATATCACAGGAAGCCAAACATTATAAAGAAACATAATGTACTTTTAACAACCTCAAGTTTAGCTGCATTGAAGCTAACATTTGAGATATCTCCTAGAATGGCTCGCTTCTTCTTCTTATTGGGTGCATTGGCGTATGGATCCTCCAAAGCTGGTCTTTTTGTGTTTCCTCTCTGTTGATTCTGGGTAGTAGAAGTCACTTCTGAAGCGCGCAAAGCACAGGCAAGGGCACGAGTGATAGGACGAGACGCAGCATTTTCCTTTCCCATGTTTGAAATCCCACGAGAAGACATAGCCTTGAAGTCTTGAGTCTTAGGACTGCATCATCTTCCTCCGATCTGTGGAATTGAAGTCAAGAGAATGCAAAGATCAACGGTTAAGAAACCCCTCCAATAGAGAGATCAATATCCAGGAGAGATTGTTCAATGCATATAAGGTTCTGAGAAAGAGGGCCAAATTGACTGAAAACTAGAAATCATCACCTAATGATTCTTAGGGAGGTTTTTTCTTTGGAAACTTTCCAGGAAAATTGGTCCATTGAACCTAGAGTATCAATGAGAGATACATTCAAGTTCCAAGCTTCAAAATTTTTCAAAACTCCGTAAGATTCAATGATAGAATCAAAAGTTATTTGATTTCCTTATCGAACAGTGCAAACAGTAATGTAGGAAAAATCTACAAAAAATATCTCCCCAAAATTTGAAGAAAAATATTAGGAAAAACAATATTCGTGAATCTGAACCACTCTTTCTTTCTTTGTTGGGTTTTACAAATATCATCCATAAAAAAAAAATCGGAAAAGATGCATCAGACTTTCTCTTCAGAAGCAGCCACACTTTTCTCGGGAAAACATACAGATCGTGGGAAACCTTTGCAAACCCATGAATCAGAGCGTAACATCTACAGAAATTTCAAAGAACCCACCAATTCCTATGGATAGAAACACCAGTAATCAAATCACATTCGCTTCTTTTCATTCATATTCTAATTAAGAAAATCTCCAAGAAATCCAAATGCAAACGAAATGCAGGTAGATGGATGCACAAACATGAGCATGAATTTCAAAAATTTCTAATGAAAATAACAAATTTAAGGAAAGTATTAAGTTTGGACCTGAGAAGCTCCAGAAAATTCTTCAGAAAGATAGGAGCTTGAGCAGATCGAGATGGTGAATCCGCTCTTGGGGAAAGAGAGCGTCTTTGGGAGTGAACAAGACAGACACTAGTGTGGTTTAAACGATAAAGAAGACACAGTTAGAAATAATTAAGAAACAAAACAAAAAAACTTTTGCTAACGACATTTTAAAACAGTGTTTGAAAAGAAAACATTAAAAAAATGTTTGTGTACAGAGAACGAAATAAAATTTGACCTGTTGACCCTAACATATGGGCATGGGGGAGAGAGAGAGAAAAAGGAAGAGAGTTTATTCATTATTGGGGAAATTTAGTTAATTTTAATTAGTGCTTAAGTTTTTGAATTTAATAGCGGACTTAAACATAGATTTGGTTGATCGCTCCGTGAGATCTGGGTAATTAACAATTTCTATTACTATTTGTCTACAACTTTGATTTTATTTTGCCACATTTATCATCCTCCTACGTACGGTGGCATTTGTGCAATTCACCGTTTACTAATTAATGAGGAGCAACCAAGCTAGAAATCCCTAGCCATTAATACAACCCTTTTTTACTTTTACTTTTTGGTTCAAATGTTTTTTTCACTTTTGAAGTAAATCTCTTAATTAGGAAACAAAAATAATGAGTCCAAATCGGAGGCCCCAACAATGAGAAAACTTCATTGCGATTGGTGGGATGTTAAATGCTGCGGAGATCTTGTTCCTGCTGGCCATCCTCGATCGTCTTCTTCCTCTTTAGAATTTTGTTGATGTTTCTTATCACAACTTTGTTGCTGTTGTTGTGTAATAATCTTTGTTAAAAAAAAAACTAATAAACCAAAAACAAAAAAAGAGAGATTTATGGGGGGTAAAAGTAACAATTAAAATGATGGAATATATGTTAATATCATGATATTTATTCACACTAATATTAACACTAATAAGTTACTTATCATTTAGATGTATCATGATATGTATCAACTGTTTTATCCGATTTTTACATCAATGAAGAAATAAGTTGTTCAAAGAATCACTTATCATTTGTTTTCTAGAAAAACTTCAAAATATCACATAACAGGTTTTTTTGATTTTTTTAAATAGCATAATTTAGAGAAGTTAAAAAAATATCATAAATGTATGTGTAGGAAGAGTTCATAAGGGTTACTAAATAATCTATGAAACATTCTTAAACTTTTGTGAACCCTTCTTTAACCTAAAAGTTTGTATTTTTTAGAATTTAAAATTTTGATGATAGCTTTTTTTATAAGTAGTTTTTGATGATAGTTTTGAACTAAAACATAAAATATGACGATAGTTTTGAAAATAGATCATCAAATATAAACTTTTTTGTCTGATGACAACGATTACGATTTTAAACTATGTGTATAACTCTCAACTAATTAGCGTAAGAAAATGTATTAAATTTTTGAAAGTTTAAAGAAGCATTGCATGAGAAAATGTAAGTGTATGATGAGTCAACGATATTTTTTTCGATTTCATTTTTTTTTCTTTATAGAATGATGAGTCAATGATAATTTATTTTGAAATTGGTTACAACATGTGATTAGATAATCAGAGCCTTACGAGTTTTGAATTCAAAACTTGGTTGGTTGTCGATCAAAAGTCTTATTATTTTATTTGACTTACTCTAAAGTTTAATAATGGCTATAAAAATGCTAGTGAGAGAGAGAGCTGGACGTAACAAGAAGTCACGACCCTAATAATAATGTTTATACACAAACCAAAAAGTTAGTTCTAAGAACACAACCACACTCGGACAAAAAGTAAAAGAAAGATATAATCATACAAAATTTACTGTATGCGGTGGTCCAGTTTTTGTTTTTTGAACTCCAACTTTCCCTCCATTGCCCTACCGCATTTACCACACACTAAGATGCGTATTTCTTAGACAATGAAACTATATTTTCTTTTTTCTTTTTTTGTCAGCCAATGAAACTATATATTCAAATGCATTTTGCATAATGGATATGTTTGGTGGTCCAAATCTATACTATAATATTTAAAATCTACAGTTATCACGTGAGTACAATAGTAATCAAACGTATGTGACTTTAAAATTTTAATATAAGAAAAACAAAGAAATCCAAAACTGAATATTTGTTGTTTATGTTATTTTTTTGAGATAGATGGTCCCTTTGTTTATTTATGGTGGACATGAGAAAGATTTTAAAATTTTTTGTCTTTATTTTGAAATTTTAAAGAAAAGAAAGGGGATAAAAACAATGTTTTGAAATGCTTTTGTTTTTAACCACGGACTTTTGTTGGTTCTCCTATAAATGAGGCCCATACATAGGCCCAATAAACCGGGCCCTGACCCGAAGGTGACACAGAGAGAATGAGAGCTCCGGTCTAACTCGAAGGCCTTGGTTCTGAAACCATAGTAATTCGCTTGCGGGGTCATATGAGAAGAGCGAGAGGATACGCACTTGAAGGATCCTATCATCTTCTTCGATGGTGTCATTGCTCAGATTAACAAGTAAGTATCTCCGTTGCTATTATTACGAACGAGAGAGAGAGTGTAGAGAAGAAGATAATTCTCTTATTCAGAATAATGAACTGTACAAAGATATTTATTGAGCTATACAATTGAGACTAACTCTAATCTGTACAATCTATTTACTAAACCGGAATAAACCGATATTATACTCCAATAGCTATTTCCTCTGGATATTTCGCAGACGTTGACAAAGTCGAGAAATTTGCGGCTACAAGGCGTTTGTTAGCTGTTTCGTTTGTGGTTTCTCCTACTTTGATTTTGATATCACCATGGAAAATCCTGCTCTGCTCAATGAGCTGATTTGGGAGAGATGGATCACTCTGATGTGCAGCTTATGTATGCAATTATGGTGTTTCAAAACTCTGAATTCGTACAATGATGGTCTATGCATTTGAACATCCCTTGACGCAGATGAAATAGATGAACATTAAAGAAAGCAGTGATGGAGGAGACGGAGGTTGTAAAGCAATAGGATGCAGAGAGTTCTTCAATGTCCCTTGTGCTACTTTAGCCTCAAAAACGGCATGGAGGAGAGTGAATGCATGGTCAGTCAGATGCCTGTTTGATCTGGTTAGGACATATGCTCCGGGCACAATCTTCATTGCTGAGATTGATTCTCTTTACAACTCTCGAGGTGAACATCCTCTAGGCGTAGTATATTTATATTTGAATCTGAGCTCCTTGTTCAAGAAGATGCGTGGGTTTGAAACATCCAGACCCAGTGGCGATGTGTGATTTCGAAGAGGCACTGAACAAGGTGCAGCCACAGATAACAAGTGGTTCCCAGAGTTGGAATCTTCGAAAAACCTTCCAACTCGATCGTTACTTGTGTTTTTTGCAATTTATTTATTGATTTCTTCCACCATTCTCATCTTCTTTCTTTATTTCTTGTCGTCATGCCTCTCTCTACTGCTGTACTGAATTGAACTGAGTTCAAGATAGAGAGACACGTGAATCTTACATTTCTATCGTCGAAATATATATAGACAAAAAAATATCATTTTCATTGGTTATTTTTGAAACAAAATTTATGACTTAATTTTTCTATTATGATGTGCTAAAATAAAAACCAAAAATTTGGAATCAAAAGCATTATTTAATACTTGGGGTGCTCTTGGGAAGAATATATAAATAAGAGACAAGAAAACAGTGTTGCTGATCATCCGATAGCAAATTAAACTTCTACTTTTACGAGTACATACACTAATTATTTTTCTTTTGTTCAATTAGCTTTTAGTGTAATATACATATATCTTTGGGGTCTTGCAAAAACAACCAACTAATCCACAACACGTTCGGAAAAAGGTTTGAAGGTTTCCGGAAAGAGAGTTTAACTGGATGAACACATGTACAATCATTTCTGTTTTTCAACGTTAATAATCGTTACATCAAGTCCTCTTATATAGAGAGAGACTCCCGGTTTACACAAACTGAACCGGACTTAATTACATGGTTATACACTTATACTAAACCAATAATAGACATTACATGGTTATACTCGGCCGATCCTGCCTGTTAGGAATGCCATGCTCATGCACGTTGGATACAGTTACTGAGTGAGTTGTGAATCCAGAAGCTTGGCTCTCACTCTCAGGGCTCGCATAGAAACGTGATACATGACTTGGGGGATATGATGTGGTTGGCACATGCATCTTCGGAGCTGGATTAATTAGACGCTCATGATGAGGCCTCCCATATTATCGGAACTCCGAAAGAATCGAGATATTTTTCGAGTATAAGCTAACGAGCCGCATCTATATTATCGGTCGATTGATTTATTCTATATAATCGAAGAATTGCATGTCTCCAACAATTATATAACTTTTTGATATATAATTTTATATAGATTAACTACCAAAAAAAAGAAAAGAAGATAATTGATGTATACGGCTATACGCCAGATATTCAATTATGTTTTCTGATTCTACAAAATGGGCTGACAGTTTTTGTTTGTTTTGATATGTGCTTTATTAACAAAATAGACATAAGCTGAATAAAAAGAAGAAGAAAAAAGAAGAAGTATGATTTAGCGTATTTATGCAAAAGTTTCTTTCTATTAATAGATTTATTTCCGAAACATAAAGGAAATTTTGTTAGTCACGTTATACTGTGCGAGATACCACACTTTTTAAACCATATAACGTGGCGGTATAATGCAGTGGCAGAGCCATTCAATAATGTTTCTGGGGTCAAAATATAAATTACTTTCTGTATTTTAAATATTATAATATTGACTAAAATATTTCTTAAAAATATATTTAAAAAACTATATTATACAAGTCACTGTACTATTAGTCTCTTTTATTAATTTATCCACTACAATGTTTTACTTTACAAAAAACAAGTATTAAATTTTTAAATTCATAGAAAAAAAGAAAGTTTTTGTTTAGATAAACAACAAATTTTTACTGTTTAAAGAATAAATTTTAATGTTCTTAATTTCAAATATTATTATACTCTCATGCATTTTTGACCATCATCTTTTACTGTCATCTAAAAACTTTTACCTCATTATATTGTCCTTGTATCACTAATGAGACCAAAAAAGTTGTCTAGATTTTTTTGTTGTTGTTGTTGTTGTAAATATCTTATAATTACAAAAAAAAATCATATACACATCTAATCCGAAGATAATCTCAATTTGATGAATTATAATATTTTAGTGCAATAACAATTTCATATTTTTATATCGCTGTAAAAAACAACAAAACAATAAACTAATTAATGTCACTCATCGCACAAATCATATGCACTAGTTTTTTTATAGCGTCTAAGCTTTGATCACGTCAACAGAAAATTGGAATCATATCTTATTTATATATAAGAATTAGTTAAAAGTTAAAACTTTAAAAGATTATGCTTTCTTCCATTTATCTACGTTATTTTTCTCTAAACTATACTCGTTTCGGTAAAACTATTAAGTAGTTCGAGATTGTGGTGTAGTTAAAATTACTCTTTTAGCATTTGACAGTGATAAAAATGGAAGTCCTCCTACCTCAAATTCTTATGTTTCATTTTTTTTTTTTTTTGATTTTAACAAGGTGAACCTGCAACTTCGACTTAATTGTTGTGCATTGTTTGGATAATTATAAAACTAAAAGAAATATTTATGTCATAAATAAATATAAATCGCATATGTCATATTCAATAGGGAGTTTTAAGATATAATAGATAAAATTTGTCAGCAACAAAAGTATTTCTCTCCTTCATGTTTCCTCATCTCTTCTTAACATTGGAAATTGTCATTTTGACCTCTTCGTATCAACAATATGATAAAAGAAAAACTGAAGGTGTACGTTTTTTAGCAATAATAAATAACTTAGGATAGTCCAATAGAATAAGATGAAGCGTTCTAGATATATCTTAATCAATATATATTATCTACAAGTATTTTTGGAATTTATGGACTGACACAAACATTTTTCATATTAGAGCGGCCTTCAATTTTCGTCACTGCCAACTGGTGTAAGAGTATTATGAAAAAGTGAACAACACTTCAATATTTGCACACAAAAAAAAAAAGAAAAAAAAAAGAACAACACTTCAGTAACAAAGGACTAATAATTTTAAGAGTAAAAAGAGAGTAACAATTGAGAGAAAGTGACAAAAATCGGAAATAAATATTAAAATTTTAAACATTGGTATAATCTTAGATAAAATAACTGTAAATGATCAATTTCACCCTTGTAAGAATAAAAAGTTGTAAAATTTTGAGTATTTCATTTTTTGTGTCTCATTTTTGTAAAAACCAGTCCAGCAAGTTTTAATTGTGGCAACCAAATTTAAGTCATGGCTGTAATTTTTGCTACATGCATGGGTGTCACACACCAGAGCCCAAGTTTTATATTCGTGATATATAAGTATTATATATTAAAAATCAGTTTTATAAAAAACTTATTATTAAGGATTCTGCACTCACTATACGTAAATGCTTTATTTTATATCACAGTTACATTTCATTAAATACAAAATGAAGATCTCTATAGAATATATATGTCATATTTCTGATTTCTGATTTCTATAGAAAAATGGCGGTGGAAAGACTAATTAAGATCAAATGAGAATTCACCGAAACACACATATATATATTATGTTACTCGTCATGAGAGAATTATATTACTAAGCTTGCTTAATAGAGTAATTTTATGATGAATGACTTGTTACGAAATGATTTGTACTATTGTGAGATTGTTATAAAATATGCAGAAATTTTTATGATGGTATGCAAATTTAGTTGACAAATCTTTCGAGTTTTTTTTTAAATAGTGCAGAACCCGTTGAACGGGATGAGATCCACGAGCAGAAAACGAGTATGGAACCACAAAGAATGATTGTCTGAGCGTTACAAGTGGATATTAGAGTCAAACTCAGGTGAATGTGGAATGTTTTAGGCTTACATCGTTGGGACTAATCGTATTGTACTATTGAAGACGTTGCGCTCGGTCGTGGGAGTGATTGTAAAACTTTGATTTTCTAGAAGAAAAAGAAGTGTTATATATAAAAAAAAAAGTTAGAAGAATTGATTTTACTAAATACACTTATATTTTATTATAACTCATCATATTAGAATTTGTCGAGCAATTTTAGTTTTAGTGACATACTAGAATGTGATAATCAGCATTGTGTGCGTGAAGATAAAAGTTGGGAAAATAATTTGTGATGATATATATGACCACTAGTCAACAAATACTTTGAATTGTCCGAAGTAGCGCAGCAACAATCGGAGGAGGATAAGATCCAACTGCCGAGAACGGGCATGGAGGCTTACCAAAGATGATGGTCTGGGCTTTATAATATATTTGTGGTGATGTTACATAACATGACCAGTCAACAAATATTTCGAATTTTCCCAAGTACCGCACCAACAACAGGAAGAAGATAAGGTCCACCTGTCGAGAACGAGCATAAAGGCTCACGAATGATGGTGGTCTGGACTTTATAATATATTTATGCTCATACATATCTCATACCTGTTACTATTCGATAGAAACCTCATGGGATTATTAGAAAAACTGACTTGTTATATCAAACGAAATCCGAAATTTGTATGATGTATTATTTACTCTAGTTAAGATTGGTCAGAATCAGAATTATAAAAAGAAAATTAATTTCATCACTCTCTAAAATCGAAACCTAATATATACACACAAGCACAATATTCGAGAATGGATGAAAAGTAATACTAGATAGATAAACACATGTGTCATCAATCGTTAATCATTATTTTATTTTGTTCTAATTTTTTTTAGAAAATCTGCTAGTCACTTTGAGAAAAAAAAAATTCTCGAATTTGTTTTTGTTCACATTCACCGAAAATCTCGAATTTGTTTTTGTTCACATTCGACCGAAAAAAAAAACATATATCCGACATTCGTTGCAAGAGTAGCAAGATACAAGAACTTTTTTCTTTTTCTTCAGAACTTGTATTTAATAAAATGGATTAACGTGAATAACTTCAAGGTTGATATATGGATAAGAATAAACGAAAGAGTATAGATACTGCATTTACAAGTTGCCCCAATTTCAAACAAAATAACAGTTACCGTGAAGAAAAAAATAACTTAACGAATAATTATACCTTAGTTAGGACTTAGGAGTCATCGGTATACGTTTTCTAAATATAAAGTAACTAGTAAATGTATTGTAGAGTCTTTTGTTTTGACGTGATATTGTGTTGGGTAAAAAGACATATTCCAGTATTATTATAGATTTCCTGATTTTGTCTATACTCGTTTGATTTTTTAATTTTTTTTCACACGATCGTTTGACTGTAAAATGTTTGTAGGTAAGAAAATAGAAAAAGAAAAAAAAAAAAGATTTGATTAAATGTTTGTGTGGTATTAATTAATGTCGGATCCATGTAAGGTTAACGATAAAGATACGGGGACTGGCTCATGGTAAAGAAAGCGATGGTATCCAATGAGATAGGAAGCAAAAGCAAAAAACTTTTTTTTCTGTTACTTTTGTTTATCTAAAGATTATTATAAATCTGGATCATTAATTATGTTATTAAGACTAAAAAAATGAAAGACACTGTTAAAATTAGGTCCGACATATAATTCCAAAACTTAAGGTGGCGTTTGTACATCTTGTTATAAGAAACAAAAGCTCTAATAAGTCCAGATATGGTTTTATTTTGATTACACGTGGATGATTATCAACCATGTCAAAGACGTATACATCTCTTAAAGCCAAGAGATAAGTATCCCAATTCTGGTTGTCACAAATAATATTGGTTTTCCCTTGTAATATGAATATCTATACATCTTTTTTTTTTGTTCAAGGAATATATATATATATATATTCAAATTCATACTTGTGAATTGTGATTAACCTAGTTTTTACGATTTTTAAAATATAATATTATTATTATTATTATTATTATTTTACATTCCATATCACTAATACAAAACGTACAAGAGAAATAACTCACTCCATATATATACAAAAAACTCATTTCAATATTAAATGTGAACGATTGGTTGGATTGTAAATCTTTTCTACAATCTTTTTTTTTTTTTAAACAATCAAATATTTACCAATCAAGTTGTAGATTTTTTTTTTTTTATTTGCTATAAAATGTGAAAACATATAACTTTATTTTTAGATGTAAAAGCTGTGACTAAAAATAAATCACATAAATATCTAAATATTTTTAAAAGCTGTGATGTTAACGTTTCTTTGAGGAGTCACCATGAACATAAGATCCAAACCAAACAAATTTATTTGTGATAATTTTTAATATTTACTAGTTTTATTTAATTTTTAAGAATGTTATTAAATAATTATTTAAGTTGTGTCTATTTTAAAAATAATCAAAAATTTATGTAATTTTTTTTTTGTTTATTAATAAATATATTTTTATTTAAAAATACATCACATATCTTATATTACCAATCAAATTTTTATTTTAAAATATCTATAGCCAAAAACTTACTGCTACAACCCAACTAATAATTTATTAAACCTCTCAAATGAAATAGTTCCTCATAATTGGAATACAAATTCATATCATTATACAAAATTTATATTTGTTAATTAAGAAATAGTTCCTCATAATTGGAATAAAAATATTTGTTAGATTTTTTTTTACAAATACTATACAAAATCCATGAAAAATAATATTAGTGCCCTTTCATTTAACCTTATTGTATACACATACACATGCTGATTGCATACATACACACTCAGAGATATATGAATATAAATATTATGTTTATGCGTGTTCTAAGGTGGGGTTAGAACTGGGAGACAAGGTACGGGATGACAATCTCTAGCTCTATGATGAAAATCATAATTATTCTGTTTTGTGTCATTTTGGAAAGCGATGTAGAGAGCATTATGTGAGGAGCACGTGCATGGGTGATGATGAAGATGATGATGCATGTGCATGTCCATGTGTTATTTGTACAACTTACATATTACTTCTTTTCCAAAAATAAGATTGGCTTTGTTCTTTTTTTAATTAACACCAAGCTTCGCCTTGATCAAAACTTAACACCAACAAACTCGAATTTTAGCAAAAAAAAAAGAAAAAAGTCGAATATATGAGATCATTAAGGCTTGTTTCGATATTGTCGTTTGAGATCATTTTATAACTACAAAAGTTTTGTTATGATTCATCATCCTTGAAAATAAATATTAATATCATTTTATTTAGTTAAATCGAACACCTAATTAGTATAAAAATTTCTTGTTTGGTATTGATCATATAAGTACACACACACGTATATATAAAATACAACAATTTATCGTCAGAGTTCTATATATATGACTCTTGTGTTAATTATTAGAATACTTTCTCTTAAAGGAAGTCTGAATTTATTCATTTAGTCATTATTTAATTAAGTTTATCGAAAAAATAGTGGGCATTAATGCGTTTATGCCTTTCTCAAAAAAAAAAAAAAATTAATGCGTTTATGTTTTTTTTTTTTGTAACAAAAAAAAACGTATCTTAAGGACTAGTGTTTGAGATAAAAATATTAAGGGCCCACGGGATGTTAAAATTTTGTCGTTTAGTATATATTTTATTTGTTGGAATATAGCTTAGTGAGAGCCAAGTAGGATAGAAGAAGACAAAAAAAAAAAAGTACAAAAATAATTAAAAGAACAGAAACAAACAAATGGAAATAAGACGGAAATGACCAAATTTAAATAAATTAAAAGAAATTGAATGGGGTAGTATTTCCCTTTGTTAAGATGCCAGTGGAAAAGAGAATCATCCGGTCTCTCCACGCTTTTTATTGGTTCCCAATATTGATTCAATGTTTGATCCATTTAAAGTAATTTTTTTTTCTACAAAAAAGTAAAAAACTGTAACTATTTCCTTTAAAAATTTCGTACTCGTAATCGACTGGTTCGTCGAAACTTTTTATATGTGGGTCCTTGATTTATGACGTACGTGTAATCTGTTATAGGAAAGAAAACAAGATTCGGGAGCGATTATCATGGCTACTAATTATTTTGAATACCATCAATACCAATCATTTTTATATAGTGGATGGTGTATCTTTATATACATTAGTATTGAATGTCAAATTTGTCTTTAAATTGATCAAGGGATAGAAATAAGTTTGTCATTTAGTGAGAAAGCCAAAAACAGTAGAGGCTTAAATAGGCCGCGAAAAGGCAAGTGGTGTTAGGGAAATTTGGTCATTCGTTTTTTTTTTTTTTAAATTGATGTGGTCATTAGTTAGACAATTGTAATTGTATTACTGTTCCGGAAAAGGACACTAGACGTTTATTTATCATACTGGAATATTTCAAACATATCCTATTGATCACCATTTATTGATCTAAGACTAGAGCTGACCACTAAATATATATATATATATATAGTTAGGAATTTATCTGTATATATCAAATATTTAATTTTTATCATCTATTAAATAATTTTTTATGATCTTTTACATCATTATTGACGTTAAAAAAAATCAACATTATTGACTATATAAAGCTTTGGTTTTTATACCAAACGACGAAAACGGTACAAACGTAACGGTCAATAATTAGAATTTGGATAAAATCTAAGTTGCAGCATATATACAAGACTACAACAATCAACTGTTTTTAATTTGTACAAAACGGTACAAAATATTAATTTGGAAATATCTTTTGTTTAGTAATAGATACAAAACAAATGCACGTGTGTTATACATCAATGTTTGAATACCTTTTTGTTCTTATAAAAACTTTTGCCATCTAAATTTGTAGAATCCAAATTAGCAAAAATCTAAATGCCTCATCTGCATGATTCTAGATGTTACTATGTGCAAATTGCCAAATTCTATATTGAAAATTTAAATAATCCTCTCCAACAGTTGACGTCTATCCTCACATGTACTTATAAAAAAAAAAATGTACTCTTAAAATCTGACCCAAACGAAATTTATCTCCTACACTAATAAAATTTCCGCATCCTGTAGGCTTTTCAAATTTTTTATTTCTTTAACAAAAACAAACATCTAAAAATAACTTTTAAAATCTCCTAAAAACATAGTTAACATGTATACACATACATGTATATTCTGGGGGGATAGTCGTGAGATGATTCAGGTATTGGAGAATAAGCGAACATGTGCAAATCAACAAACAGCATAAAACCTCTAGTGACGTTAGTGTAGTGTTCTTCCAAAGATGCTCGTACGATTAAGTCAGTAATTTTTAGATAACGATAACTAGACTATATATATGAATTAACTTAGTCTTAAGTGAGAATTTTTATAATACGAAATCGGTTTCTTTATATAAGTCGGCATGCCTAATTCTCGAGTTTGGATCCTCTTAACAAAGATAATGAAGGCATATTTATAGAACTCATCTCATTTGAAATGGATTTATAGCTATAGGATCATATGTTAGGCAAGGATTGGGCATGTATATTTGATGGAATGTAACCGCTCCAGTCTTGACAAGTATCGTTAAATTCGTTTGCGTCAAAGTAGAGCGTTGAATTAATGTTGAGAAACAGAAAATATGAGAAAAAAAACAGGGAGTGCCTAAGGACGTGTGCTGAACCAAATGGTGAGAAGATCATCGTAAACGTGATCACCCAGAGATCGAGCCCGAATGGAGATTAATAGTACTTTATTCAGCCCACATTTGCGCCACATCTGGCACTCTACGGCCACTAATTTTTACTTTGCTAATTTGTCTAATCAAACACTAATTACGCCTTTATTTAGTCATAATAAGACAAGCGCTATTTATAGATCTACTTGCCCCTTTAATCTTTATCATTGTTGGGTGTTTGTCTTCTTATGTTTTAGTTGTATTTTTCTTTTTCTTTAAGGCTAATTGAGTTGTCACGAAAATGTTCCCATTTTTCTTGGTTGAAAATTTTAAAAAGATAAGCTATTTTATTCTTTGCTGCAGTCAGCTAGATATTGTTTGTAGAGGACAACAACATTGGCCCTTTCTATTTTTGTTCCTTCTTTTGTCCGAGCCAAAAACACTCCTCTTTATGTCTCCTCCTTTTACAATTATAATTTCAATCAATCAACACTAATTTGACCACAATGGCAGGAAAAACAAACAAAATTTGTTGTGGCAAAAATATATGTATACATAAATTCATTTCTGTGTATGTAACTTTCTTAATATTTGATTTGAAAGTGATTGAGACTTTTACTATGTCAATAATTGAAGAAAGTCAAGAAATTGTTGGATATACGTATTCCAATGACCAAGGAAATAACCCAATCAACAAAACAAAAACAAATAATTAATTAGACAACAAAACATTTGTCTCAACAAAACAAAACAAATACTAATTAATTAGACAACAAAACATTTGTCTCTTTCTTTCTTTTGCATATTTGGTCTAACCGTATAAAGTGTAATCACACATTATCTCCTCTACACATTAATCACTTTCTTAAATTCATAGATATTCCTAGTTATAAGAAAACAAATTCCAAAAGTTTAACTTCTACATATGAAGACAACATATCATAATACCTCAACTTCAATTTGAATTATACATAGCTTGCCAATCCATCATGCGAATATATCTTATCTTGCATAAATCTAATAACAGATAATATTTGTTTTTGTTCAAAAAAAACAATATTTTTTCTTAGAAAAGAAGGAAATGGCGGGACCTCCATATTTTTCTAGAGGTTTGGTTTGTTCGTATTGTATTAATGGAATAAACTAGTCGAATAACCAATGAGAATGAACCAAAACAAGAGCTTTAACATATGCTTTTGCCCCCTCTAGATCTCGACTCTACCACTATAAATAAACTCTCTAACTCTTCCATTATTTTCCACCACCAAACATCAAATATCTCATAAGAAAAATACACAAAACATCTATCAATTTTATAATTTATAAACTACAATTTTCCTGCAAGAACAAGATGCCTACAATGTTAACAGATGTCTTTAGAGGCCATCCCATTCACCTCCCACACTCTCACCAACCTGACTTCACATCCCTCCGTGAGCTCCCGGATTCTTACACGTGGACCTCCAAAGACGATCTCCTCTTCTCCGCCGCTCCTTCGCCTCCGGCCACCGGTGAAAATATCCCTTTCATCGACCTAAACCACCCTGACGCAGCCAACCAAATCGGCCGTGCATGTAGAACTTGGGGGGCCTTCCAGATCGCCAACCACGGCGTGCCTTTGGAACTTCTCCAAGGCATTGAGTTTCTCACCGGTAGTCTTTTTCGGCTACCTGTCCAACGCAAGCTTAAGGCGGCTCGGTCGGAGACAGGTGTCTCCGGCTACGGCGTCGCTCGTATCTCATCTTTCTTCAGTAAGCAAATGTGGTCGGAAGGTTTCACCATCACCGGTTCCCCTCTCAACGATTTCCGTAAACTTTGGCCCCAACATCACCTTAACTACTGGTATATATCTATATATACACTCAATCTTATATATATATTTTTATATTGTTTTTGTTTTTTTAATCGTTACAACTAACACACTCACACTTTCGGATTTGAACCTGGAATATGACATAACGTTATTACTATTACAAATCGTAGGGTACAAACCCTGATATTTATAGTTATATATATATATATACACATACTGGTGGGTAATAACAGGGAGGATGAATAACTACAGAAGCAACCGAAAATTTGCCATTTCATTGAAGTTTAGTGGAGTTAAAGAGTTAAGAGTTAATTTAACCCCAAAAAAAAAAGAGTTAAGAGTTAAGAGCATAATGAAAATCTAGTGTAGTGGACCCACCTTAAGATTTGAAGATATATTTCTTTTAATCGTATCGGAGAAAACAAAAAGCCCAACTTGCGTTTAGATTTATTTTTTTCTTTCTATTTGTTCAAAAGGTTCGTACAAATAATAAATGTATGTATATGCTAATTGTGTATCAATCTCATCTGTACTAATTAATGGACAAATTTCGTTTTTTTAATTATCAGCGACATCGTTGAAGAGTACGAGGAACAAATGCAAAAGTTGGCATCAAAGTTGATGTGGTTAGCACTAAATTCACTTGGCGTCAGCGAAGACGACATTAAATGGGCCAATCTCAATTCAGATTACAACTGGGCCCAAGCTGCTCTCCAGCTAAATCACTACCCGGTTTGCCCTGAACCGGACCGGGCTATGGGTCTAGCCGCACATACCGACTCCACCCTCCTAACCATTCTCTACCAGAACAATACCGCCGGACTCCAAGTATTTCGTGATGATCTTGGTTGGGTCACCGTGCCACCGGTTCCTGGCTCGCTCGTGGTCAATGTCGGTGACCTCTTCCACATCCTATCCAACGGATTGTTTAAAAGCGTGCTTCACCGCGCTCGGGTTAACCAAACCAGGTCCCGGTTATCTGTGGCTTTCCTTTGGGGTCCACAATCTGATATCAAGATATCCCCTGTACCAAAGCTGGTTAGCCCTGTTGAATCGCCTCTATACCGATCGGTCACATGGACAGAGTATCTTCGAACGAAAGCAACTCACTTCAATAAAGCTCTTTCAATGATTAGAAATCACAGAGAGGAATAATTCCTGAGATAATAATAATATTTTGTGATAGGCTATATAGTTTGATTAATAAAAGTTGTTGTAGATGATTTCAGAAATATCATTGTTTGTCCTTAATTTTATTTGAATTGCATTACATATAAGTTATCATTAAAACAAAAACAAAACTCTGGCACTTCTCGAATCGTCCCATGACATGTTGCCACTAATGAGTATCTCATTTAAAAAAATTTTTTTTTGGCAATTATGCGTTGAGGGTCCCAAGAAATTTCTATGATTGAAACGCTAAAAACTCTATTTCATAACATTTAAAGACAAACTACACGGTGTTATTTTCAGAATCCCACACAATTCATCTTGTTTGGTTGCTATTTGTCAGATTGTCTGAAAATAAAATGACAAAGCACATCTAAGATGAGGCTATGTCTACTCTAAAAAAGAAAACGAATATGACGAAAACAACTGCATTATATTATCTTATCATAATTTTACAAGCAATATCTTCTGTCTCGATGTGTGGAGACGAATATGGCCCATGTTTGTGGAATTTTTCGTGTTGAATTAATTGATTAGAAAATAAATTAAACTACACTATTTCGTATAATGGACTTGCAGTGGAGTTAAAATTTTACTTTTCCTTTTAAATTTCAACAAAAAAAAGAAAAGGAGGGAAAGTAACTACTAGTTAAGGCCCATGATAGCATAAATAAGGCCCATTATAGAGCCAAAAAATAATAAAATAGTAGTATTATTATACAATGGCTATCTTGCGCGTAGTGTCCCAATTACTTTTTTCCAATTTTTTTGTTCTTTGGAAAGGATTATACAAAGGCACCAAAAAAAAAATTATACATATAGTTTTAGAACATTGATATAATGAGATTTGTTTCAAGGAACCAAAGAAGTCCAAAAACACACTTCAAAGACATAATAAAGCAGACATCTTTACTATAACAAGATCAGGAAAGGGATAGAGTTTGGTTGGAAATGATGAGGTTTGTGTGTGATGGTGATTATGGTTCACACGCTTGCTGGATGCCACAATAGACCTTGGTCATGGAACGGAGAGACTTGAGATGAGACCCCAATGTATCATAGAAATGAAGAAGTCCGTCATGGTTAAAGGGCTTGTATGCTAAAGGATGGTCCTTGTCCACCATCTCCTCTGGTGTTGATATCATCTCTTCTTGGAACGAGAAGAAGCCAAATGAATACCTCACTTCCACGCTCTCCATCTCCACCTTGTGGTAACACGCTTTGATTCTGTCGTTGCTCCATGCCTGATGATTTATTTGCGCACATTATGATTTGACAGCATACTAAACTTGATTTGGTTTATAAATTTTAGCTTACCATGATGGCATCGCCAGCTATGACAGCAAACCTGGTTGGTGAAGGGGTAAAAGGATACCAAACATCCTCTTTCTCGGATTTCAACATGAGTCCGGTGATGTGGTTCTGATGGAGAATGGAGATGAAGCTCTTGTCCGTATGAGTAGTGAACTTCCTGTTGGGCTCTCCATTAGGGAGTCTTGTGTATTTCAGCAATCGAAGAAGGTATCTTGATCCTCCTATGTGTTTCTCTGCATACTTCTCCAGATTATAGCTCTCGAAGAGCATCCTTATCACCAATTGCTCCAGTTCCGCTTGCATTTTCGCATATGCGTGAACAGTTTCACTATGACATCGTTAACACATATAATTAATAGTAACAAAGACTTTTTGACTGTGTTAAATTATTTGATTGATATATAATACCAGAAACGGTCATTGTCATGATCATTAGGCCACATGAGACTGGCGAATCGGCGGCACTGTTGGATGTCGTTGACTTGGTCAATACCGAGACCCTCATGAACGGGCTGATCATCGGAGATCATGGTGAAGTAACCGTGTCCAGCCTTGTGGTTCTCGTTCTTTGACTTGACTTCGGGCGGAAGATCGAGTAGTTCCTTGGCGGCATCCAAAACCGACTGGTGGAGGTCTGTCGGAAAGTTGTTGTACTCCGCCACGAACCATCCATGGTGTTCCATGGCTTCGCGGACGCTCTCTCTCGTCGAGTTCCAGAGATCTGTGCCCGGTTTCAAGTTCTTGTCGGAGAGGTTGATGATCGGAAGCTCTCGAGTTTCATTCCCACCCATTTTAATTATCCTAATAAGCAAAAAGAATTAGAAAAAGTATACAACGTAAAATATGGCCATAACATATGATCCAATCTTTCTATAAATAAACTAAAATTTACCATTGTACTCACTATTTCTAAGTGATAATTTCGTAAAATTTGGGAAATATTATAGTTTACTTTTGTACGCAAAATGTAGAAATCGATGAATGTGTTTATACTCGCATTGAAATATGCTTCAAGGTCAGTTGGTAATAGAATCATAGATGCTTTTCTTTGGCATTTAGTCTGAATCAATATTTAAATCCTCAATGTCGCTATAAATATACAGAGGTACGTCTGTATTTGCGGGTCTTGTGCATTATTGGGCTGCTCTGGCCCTAAAGGCCTAGTCAATATAATTTAACCAAAGCCCATTAATATTATTTTCGAACCAAGTGGGGTCTCTGGGTTTGACTTGACATTTCACAATTTCTCAACTGTTTGTTACTGTACAATATACATTTGACTTTCTAAGCCGCCGACGTTGACCACCTTCTCTCTCTCACTTATTTCTTTCTTTTGGTACAGATAAGAATACGACGATCAACGGTCTTCGCTTTCCCTTTCCCCAATTATTCACCTTTCTTCTCTCCACACAGATGTGGTGGCAATGGCGGCGACGACAGTGGTCAGCCCCTCTCCTCCTTCTCCTCGCCGTTGCTCCTCTCCTCCATTCCTCTTCCGCCATTGATTTCCTCTACAATTCCTTCAGCTCTGCAGCCAACAGGAGTGACGTCATCCTCATCGAAGATTCCCGCGTAGACTCCACCGTAATCCGCCTCGTCAACGACTCCAATCAGTACTCCTTCGGCCGCGTCTTCTACCCACAAAGGCTTTCGATCATACCCGATCCAACCCGAAACCCGACCCGGCTCTCCTCTTTCTCCACTTCCTTCGTCTTCTCCGTTCTCCCTGACATATCCACCAGTCCTGGATTCGGACTCTGCTTCGTCCTCTCCAATTCCACCTCTCCTCCAGGCGCTATCGCCAGTCAGTACTTCGGTCTCTTCACCAATGCCACCGTCCGCTTCACCGCTCCTCTCCTCGCCGTCGAATTCGACACCGGTCAGAACCCTGAATTCAACGACATCGACGGCAACCACATAGGGATCGACCTTAACAACATCGAATCCACCAAATCCGAAACCGCCGGCTACTACGATTCTGTTAACGGAAGCTTCGTCCCCTTTAATATGCGTAATGGACAGAACGTCCATGCTTGGATCGACTTCGATGGCCCAAATTTCGAGATCAACGTTTCGATCGCCCCCGCCGGTGTGTCTCGCCCTCGGCGGCCGACGCTCACCTTCCGTGATCCGGTTATCGCGAATTATGTGTCGGCCGATATGTACGTTGGCTTCTCCGCCTCCAAAACGACTTGGGTTGAAGCTCGGAGAATTCTAGCTTGGAGCTTGAGTGATTCCGGAGCTCTTCGAGAAATCAACACAACGAATTTGCCGGTTTTCTTGCTAGAATCGACGTCGTCTTCTCTCTCAACTGGAGCAATCGCCGGGATAGTTGTCGGTTCTGTTATCTTCGCGGGTCTACTTGGATTTGGGGGTTACTTGATGTGGAGGAAACTAATGAAAGAAGAAGAAGAGGATGAGATCGAGGAGTGGGAGTTGGAGTTTTGGCCTCACCGCTTCAGCTACGAAGAACTTGCCGCCGCTACGGACGTTTTCTCCAACGATCGGCTTCTTGGATCTGGCGGATTTGGTAAAGTTTACAGAGGAATTCTGTCGAACAACAACGAGATCGCTGTCAAATGCGTGAACCACGATTCGAAGCAAGGGCTGAGAGAATTCATGGCGGAAATCGAGAGCATGGGTCGGCTTCAGCATAAGAATCTGGTTCAAATGAGAGGATGGTGTCGCCGGAAAAACGAGCTGATGCTCGTCTACGACTACATGCCAAACGGAAGCCTCAATCAATGGATCTTCGACAACCCTAAAGAGCCAATGCCGTGGCGGCGCAGGCGACAGGTGATCAACGACGTGGCGGAAGGGCTTAACTATCTCCACCATGGATGGGACCAAGTGGTGATCCACCGAGACATCAAATCAAGCAACATCCTTTTAGATTCCGAGATGCGTGGGAGGCTAGGGGACTTCGGCCTCGCCAAGCTGTACGAGCACGGTGGAGCACCCAACACGACGCGCGTGGTGGGAACGCTCGGGTATCTGGCGCCGGAGCTAGCGTCTGCGGCGGCTCCGACAGAGGCCAGCGACGTGTACAGCTTCGGCGTGGTGGTGCTGGAGGTGGTTTGCGGGAGGAGGCCGATAGAGTACGCGGAGGAGGAAGACATGGTGCTAGTGGATTGGGTTAGGGAACTGTACGGCGGAGGAAGGGTGGTTGACGCGGCTGACGAGAGAGTGACGAGAGAGTGTGAGACGAGGGATGAAGTCGAAATGTTGCTGAAATTAGGGCTGGCTTGTTGTCACCCTGATCCAGCTAAACGACCGAATATGAGAGAGATTGTATCACTCTTGATTGGCTCGCCACCGGAGGATTTGTTGAGTGGACTCACGCCTCTGCCTCCGCACACGCCTGAGTAGCTTTTGCTGTTTTTGTTTTGGGAGGAAGAGTAAAGAGCAAGACTGACAACAAAGTTAAACAAAGTTAAACAAAGTCAAAAGTTTACATGTACCAACATGGGCTTCTAGGCCCGTTAGTATTTTTCAAAAGCCTATTTAGATGCAATACATTCCGGATTTCCCGGCTAAATCGAGCATGGAAGAATTGCGTTGCATCAATTAGTAGGGTGGCATTTGATGGTTAGGTTCATGCTTTTTTATTGTTCGGGATTTTTTCGATTTTAGATTTTTTTTTTTTGTGTTTTGGAAAATAGGTTTGAACTATATTCGAAATTTACGTCGCTTTGGCCTTTGGGTTTGAATAAAATGAATAAATTATTAATTAATATTGCATATTTGTAATATACTTGTATTTATAACATTAAAATTAAAAATTTATATATTAATGAATTTAGGTTTATTGGTTCGATTGCACAAATTCTTCGATTTGGTGAAAAATTGCTCTGCCATTCGGATTATTTTTAAAATACGATTTAGTTTTAAATTGATGAATTTCAGTTTTGTTCCTTTTTTTGTATACCCCTATAATAAAGATAGGAACAAAGCGTTAGACCAATAACTATGATTCGCAACAACTAGCAAATAACCTAAATTTTCATAATATAATGGCCTGCCGTCTACCGATAAATGGTTTCATCAGCCAATCTTAATGCTTCCCTAGGCTATTTTCCGGTTTGGGTGTTACTTTAAGTTGAAAGTTGAAACAACGGTCGCCCAATTAATGAGGAAATAACTAAAGAGAAGTAAATAGGACGGTCTCGATAAAATTGGAAGGCAGGCACACGAAAATGGAAACTTCCAAGAAAAACCGGTTGAGTCATTACGAGTTCTGAGGATGTTAACGAAGACCAATTTTCAATTCATATTCGTTGATTTTGTCCAATTAGAATCTTCGACTGAGAGTCTGAGACTATTTAAAAAAAGAAAAAAAACATTAACGGTCGAACTATAACACACGTTTCCTATCCTTAAAATATCGTAGTAAGAAAAAATCTTTTATAAAAGAAATATTTAAAAAGATAAAGTCCAAGCGGGTACAATTCAATTAAATAATGGCGGTTTTGGAACAAGGGGCTGCTAAGACAATTTAACGAGAATCGTCAACGTTTAATCTCGCTATTACGTAATTTACCTTCGTTTGTTTTCTTCTCACATGACTATTTACATCTTTTGTCGTCTTGTTTTTTTTTACATTAAACTCTTTACTTTTTTTCGAACACTTAATTTTACTGTAAGTTAATTACTTTCACGGTAATACTATATCCTACCTACTTCTATAAATTTTCGGGTAAAGGGTTCGTTTTAAAAAAAATGTTAAATGTACCATGTACTAAATATTAGAACCAATGGTAAAATATTTGATGATGATGTTTCTCTCAAAGTATTTATAACTATTGTATTAATTCGTGGTAAAAATAGACAATTCTATTTTTACCATTGAGAGAATAACAATATGAGTTAATGAATCTCCGATTTCACAATTTTTATCTTATTCGTAATTGAATTTACTATTCCCTTCTGTTTTATAATAAATGTTATTCTGAAACTTTTCACAGAAATTAAGAAAACATATAAAAATTATATTATACCCTTAAAAACTAAAATGACTCTTGGTATTCTTCTTTAATATTGAGGTTAAATTAGTTAATTTATATCAAATGACACTTACTTTGAAAAAAAAATTAAAATTATAAATAGAGGGAGTATGTAATTCTCAACTATTTGAAACATATATAATTGCTTTATTGATATCCGTGTCTGGACCTGTGATTTTACTTTGAAAGGATCTCCGTACCCTAATTTAAGTTTTATGGTTGTATTTATAATGACAAAGACAAAAAAACTGTGTCCAATATCATTGATGCATAAAGTATGGATGAAAAAAACATGATTATGTTCAAACCTTTAGGTATTCAGTTCACACTGTACTATGATTCTTGATAAACAAGTGTAGACTTAAAGGTGGGATCAATTAATTACTTAATTAATTTAAGAAGCAGTGCTTCTTCTAGATTTCCCAGACAGAGTCACAGCTGACGTAATCTTTTTTTTTTTTTTTTTTTTTTTTTAAAAAATTTAAAAAAAANTTTCTATTAATAAATTCAAAACACATACAAAGGAAAAAGCGTAGAACGTCAGTTTATTCGTCACGTTCCGTCTCTGATTTTTCCACTTTGGTGAATGAAGAGACATGCATGTGCGTATTCATGAATAGTGAAATCTCCTCTGCCATATATGTATATATACGGGAACACAAAGCCTACATTTATTTCATCTTCCATCTTCGATTTCTCTTGAGTTTTTTTTATCTTTTTCATATGTTTGAAGAACTTATTCTTTAATTCTTGATCTGACATAAACAAAACCAAAAAGAGAGAAAAGAGAAGAAAAAGAAAAGGCTTTTGATTTCTGGGATTCACTAATCCGAGAAAATGGAGGGAACTAGCTTTCAGAAAGCGAGTAACAGTTTGAGAAGAAACTCCTCAGTGTGGAAAAGAGATTCAGGAATGGAGATTTTCTCGAGGTCGTCTAGAGAAGAAGACGATGAAGAAGCTTTGAAATGGGCTGCTTTAGAGAAGCTTCCCACTTTTGATCGTCTCAGGAAAGGAATCCTCACGGCCTCTCATGGCATCAACGAGATCGATATTCAAAAGCTTGGGTTTCAGGACACGAAAAAACTGCTCGAGAGGCTCATTAAAGTCGGTGACGACGAGCATGAGAAGCTCCTCTGGAAACTCAAGAACCGTATCGATAGGTAACAAAACTTCTCTTTTTAGATTAGCTTCAACTCGAAACAGAGGAGCTCTGTTTCTTGGGCTCTGTTTTCTTTGATGTGTTTGTCTCAGAACTAAATTCAATTGGATTTAATTGCTAAATGACAGAGTTGGAATCGATCTTCCGACAATAGAAGTTCGGTTTGATCATCTAAAAGTTGAAGCAGAGGTTCATGTTGGAGGCAGAGCTTTACCCACGTTCGTTAATTTCATCTCCAATTTTGCAGATGTAAGAATGCTTTTTAATTCCTTTTTTAAATATATAATATTCAAAAAAAAAAAAAATATCTAACAGTCTATTTTTCGATAATATTAACAGAAGCTCCTGAATACTCTGCACCTTCTTCCGAACCGGAAGAAGAAGTTCACTATACTCAATGACGTCAGCGGAATCGTCAAGCCCGGCAGGTGAATTTTCAGATTCCCTTTTAATTATTCAAGAAAATCTTTAAAATACGTGAACTTGTTGACCACACTAAGACCAAAAAACTTTGAATTATGCAGGATGGCTCTGCTCTTGGGTCCTCCAAGTTCTGGGAAAACGACCCTCTTGCTTGCCTTGGCGGGAAAGCTTGATCATGAACTAAAGGTACCACCATCTTTCTCTCTCTCTCTATCTGTCTCAGCTTCATGTATGTGTTTCGTCTTTTAACTGTATGATTTGCGCAAAAGAAGAGAATCAAATGTTAATTATCATTGTTTGCTCTGTAGGAAACTGGAAGAGTGACATACAATGGTCATGGGATGAATGAGTTTGTGCCACAAAGAACAGCTGCGTATATCGGTCAAAATGATGTTCATATCGGTGAAATGACTGTTCGGGAGACTTTTGCTTACGCAGCTCGCTTCCAAGGCGTTGGTTCGCGTTTTGGTGAGTTTTAGCATTTTCTACGTTTCTATTTTCTCAAAACATTCGATTTGGTGTGTGGATTTTGCTGACAATCGAAGTTTTGGTGGTGCATTAGATATGTTGACGGAATTGGCAAGAAGAGAGAAGGAAGCAAACATCAAACCTGACCCCGATATTGATGTCTTTATGAAGGTTAGCTATATTGCTTCCCTGATAGCTTCAAATTTGTTAAAGTTTGCAGAACCTCTCCTGTGTTATAACTTCATTATTCCATTACAGGCGACGTCAACAGCAGGTGAAGAAACAAATGTGATGACAGATTATATCCTCAAGGTATGGTTTCATTACCAACTTTTTATAACAGAATTATCAACGTCTTATGCTTGAGATTACAAAATATATATATATATATATATATATATGTTTGAAATCATCTAAACTCTTTTGTAAATTTTACAGATCTTAGGGCTTGAGATTTGCGCAGACACTATGGTGGGCGATGATATGTTGAGAGGTATCTCCGGAGGACAAAAGAAGCGTGTCACTACTGGTAAGACTTTGGGCAAAGGAATAACCTTTTTCATGAATACATTGTTTTGATTTGTGATTAATGGTGTGTTTGTGTATGTGTAGGTGAGATGCTTGTTGGACCGTCTAGAGCTCTGTTCATGGACGAGATATCGACTGGTTTAGATAGCTCAACGACGTACCAGATAGTGAACTCCCTCAGAAACTACGTTCATATCTTCAACGGGACAGCTCTGATCTCTCTCCTTCAGCCTGCGCCAGAGACATTCAATCTTTTCGATGATATCCTTCTCATTGCTGAAGGCGAGATCATCTATGAAGGCCCTCGTGATCATGTCGTGGAGTTCTTTGAGACCATGGGATTTAAATGTCCTCCAAGAAAAGGCGTCGCTGATTTCCTTCAAGAAGTAAGGCTTGTTTCATAAGAACATAACCATATCCGCGGTTTTGTTTCAAGTCTCATACTAAAATGAGCACTACTCTTGCAGGTGACATCAAGGAAAGACCAAATGCAGTATTGGGCACGACCTGATGAGCCTTATAGGTTCATAAGAGTGAGGGAGTTTGCAGAGGCGTTCCAATCATTCCACGTTGGGCGGAGAATCGGAGATGAGCTTGCTTTGCCCTTTGACAAGAAAAAGAGCCATCCGGCTGCTCTAACCACCAAGAAGTATGGAGTTGGGTTTAAAGAACTTGTCAAGACCAGCTTCTCCAGAGAATACTTACTCATGAAAAGAAACTCTTTTGTTTACTACTTCAAGTTCGGACAAGTAAGTGGGCATAATTACACAAATTACCAACTCTTCTCATCTGTGATAAAATCTCCTTGTCCTCAAGACAGATTCATGAAAACGTTGTTGCTTGCTTCCATGTGTTTGCAGTTGCTGGTTATGTCATTTGTGGTAATGACGTTGTTCCTTCGGACGGAGATGCAAAAGAAGACTGAGGTGGATGGGGGTCTCTACACGGGAGCCTTGTTCTTCATCCTTATGATGCTCATGTTCAATGGAATGTCTGAGCTTTCAATGACCATTGCAAAACTTCCTGTGTTTTACAAACAAAGAGATCTCCTCTTTTACCCTGCATGGGTATACTCTCTGCCTCCTTGGCTCCTCAAGATCCCTATAAGCTTCATCGAAGCCGCTCTCACAGCATTCATCACTTACTACGTCATCGGCTTTGACCCCAACATTGGAAGGTACATATATATAATACACCAAACAACTAAAGATGAAAAATTTGGCTAATCGTGGAGATTTTGGAGGAGCTGCTTAGAATGCTCATGGTTTCTTGTTGGTTTGTTGCAGGTTGTTTAAGCAGTATATTCTGCTCGTGCTCATGAACCAGATGGCTTCGGGATTGTTTAAGATGGTGGCAGCACTGGGAAGAAATATGATCGTTGCAAACACATTTGGTGCATTTGCGATGCTCGTGTTCTTTGCCTTGGGTGGTGTGGTACTTTCAAGAGGTATGTTTCAACTGTTCATGCATATGGGTTTGCGTCTAGTTTTTAACATACTCAAATCAAAGCTCATCACTTTTCTCTCATTAACCTGATCAAAACAGATGACATTAAGAAGTGGTGGATCTGGGGTTACTGGATCTCCCCAATTATGTACGGACAAAACGCTATAATGGCCAATGAGTTCTTCGGACACAGCTGGAGTCAAGTAAGTGTATCAACCTCCATTGTCCATTCCTTATTTGGAAATCCTTGTTTCAAAGTTTTAGTATTTGTTTTAGACGGGACTGATAGGTTGATTGTATTACAGGCTGTCGCAAATTCAACAGACACACTTGGAGTTACCCTCCTCAAGTCTCGTGGGTTCTTACCCCATGCATACTGGTACTGGATTGGAACTGGAGCCTTACTCGGATTCGTCGTGTCGTTCAACTTGGGTTTCACGGTGGCTCTGACGTTTCTGAACTGTATGTAATCAATCAGTTTTTTTTGCTTGATCACATTTTCTGATACAAAACTGTTTTTTTGTTTTAACCATGTGAATTTTCTTTGCGTACAGCCCTAGGAAAACCTCAAGCTGTTTTGATGGAAGAGCCTGCGAGTGACGGGGAAAACCCAAGAAACGAGACAGAACTCCAGTCTGCTCGGATGGGAGGTATAGTTGAAGCCAACGCCACTAAGAAAAGAGGAATGGTGCTTCCATTTGAGCCACATTCAATTACTTTCGACAATGTTATATACTCAGTTGACATGCCCCAGGTAATATCCTCGGTCCAGGATTTCGTATCCATCAATCCAAGAAACTTCCTACTAATCTTTGTTATGTATTCTTTTCACACAGGAAATGATAGAGCAAGGTACACAAGAAGACAGACTTGTCCTGTTGAAAGGTGTGAATGGTGCTTTCAGGCCAGGTGTGCTTACGGCTCTCATGGGTGTCTCCGGTGCTGGCAAAACCACTCTGATGGATGTTCTTGCTGGAAGGAAAACCGGTGGTTATATTGATGGCAACATCACCATTTCCGGTTACCCTAAGAATCAACAAACATTTGCCCGTATCTCAGGATATTGTGAACAAACCGATATCCATTCCCCACATGTCACTGTCTATGAGTCCTTGGTTTACTCAGCCTGGCTCCGATTACCTAAAGAAGTCGATTCAAACACGAGAAAGGTTATTATGAGATATTATTATTTCCAAGAGCCAAATGAGGAAATCGAAATAATACTAACAAATTTTTGTTTGTTTTGGTGCAGATGTTTATAGAGGAAGTGATGGAGCTGGTGGAGTTAACGCCGCTGAGGCAAGCACTAGTGGGACTACCTGGTGAGAGCGGTTTGTCGACGGAGCAAAGAAAGAGACTAACCATAGCGGTGGAACTGGTTGCAAACCCTTCCATCATCTTCATGGATGAACCTACTTCAGGATTGGATGCACGAGCTGCTGCCATCGTTATGAGAGCTGTGAGGAACACGGTGGACACGGGCAGAACCGTCGTCTGCACCATTCACCAGCCTAGCATCGACATATTTGAAGCCTTTGACGAGGTAATAAAAATTACTGTCAACACTAAAACTGAAAAAGAACTTTAAACCATTTGTTAACGTGTTTGGGTATGATACATGCAGTTGTTTTTGCTGAAGCGTGGAGGTGAGGAGATCTACGTTGGACCTCTTGGCCACGAATCAAGCCATTTGATCAACTATTTTGAGGTAATATAAGACTGAGATAATGTTCTTATACCTAAATTTGTTTGGAACTCAAGCAAACATGGACTGAATATGTTAATCTACAACAGAGTATTCAAGGAATCAGCAAGATCACAGAGGGGTACAACCCAGCAACCTGGATGCTTGAAGTTTCAACCACTTCTCAAGAAGCTGCTTTAGGAGTCGATTTCGCCCAACTCTACAAAAATTCAGAACTTTATAAGTAAGTACATTCACAGTCAAGAGGGTACACATTTTACATAATAATAACGCAGCAGAATCTGATCTCACCAATAACTTTCTGTTTTGTAGGAGAAACAAAGACCTTATCAAGGAGCTAAGCAAACCAGCTCCAGGATCAAAAGATCTGTATTTCCCGACACAATACTCGCAATCGTTCTGGACACAATGTATGGCTTCTCTATGGAAACAACACTGGTCCTACTGGAGAAACCCGCCCTACACTGCCGTGAGATTCCTCTTCACAATCGGCATTGCTCTCATGTTCGGCACAATGTTCTGGGACCTTGGAGGCAAAACGTAAGAGACACATCGGAAAAATAAACCTTGATTCTGGGTTTTGAAGATAAAATCAAAGTCCTCATTGACCTAATTCGAATTTTTTCCACCTGCAGGAGAACGCAACAGGATTTATCCAATGCAATGGGTTCGATGTACACAGCTGTTCTCTTCCTCGGGTTACAGAACGCCGCTTCAGTGCAACCAGTCGTCAACGTCGAGAGGACAGTCTTCTACCGAGAACAAGCCGCCGGAATGTACTCCGCCATGCCTTATGCTTTCGCTCAGGTACTAACATAAACAAATCCGGAAAAGGGGATTCACGATTTTTCCACCAAAAACCTTTAAATTCATGAAATCTCTTCCTTTGATTCTTAAGGTTTTCATCGAGATGCCATACGTGCTCGTGCAAGCGGTTGTGTACGGTCTCATAGTGTACGCGATGATCGGATTCGAGTGGACGGCGGCGAAGTTTTTCTGGTACCTCTTCTTTATGTACGGATCATTCTTAACTTTCACCTTCTATGGCATGATGGCTGTGGCCATGACGCCTAACCACCACATCGCCTCCGTCGTCTCCTCCGCTTTCTACGGCATCTGGAATCTCTTCTCCGGCTTCCTCATCCCTCGTCCCGTAAGTCCTCCACTATCGTACATCTCGAAAATACCCCTATATAAACTATTACTGTTTAATTTTAAAATGGGCCATAAACTTATTTTAATATTACGTTTTGACCCTAAACTTTTGCCTTTATTTTCTTCTCTTGGACTAAAAACAGAGTATGCCGGTGTGGTGGGAGTGGTATTACTGGCTTTGCCCAATCTCATGGACATTGTACGGACTAATCACGTCACAGTTCGCTGATATTACGGAACCAATGGCAGATGGTACGAGTGTGAAGCAATTCATTAGAGATTTCTATGGATACAGAGAAGGTTTCTTGGGAGTGGTTGCCGCCATGAACGTCATCTTCCCATTGGCCTTTGCCATCATCTTTGCTGTTGGAATCAAGTCTTTCAATTTCCAAAAACGATAAACAGATTTTGGTTTTTTTATCCTTATTAGTTGAAATTTATACATTTTGCATTCTATTTCCTGTAACACAAATAAATAGACATTTTTTTGTTTATAAGCTATTCTCTTTTTTTGTAATGACATATTGATATCAATAAAAGGGTGATCAACAACACTGGATTAGATTGAATCTCTCTAGCTAATGTTTACATACAGAACAACTCCTATTTTATAAGAAAACGTTACAAACAAAGCAAAGCCAAAAATATAATCCAGGTTTCCTGTAACAGCATTAACAATCCTTTGATGTATGTATTCTTGTTTAATTCTAAGCTCCACATGAACATTCTCCATCTCTAAAGTGGTGGAAATGCTCAGCATCTCTAACAGATATTTCTCTTCTTACTGTTTTGGAGATGAACTTTACTGTATCATGGCAACTCTCGCACATATTGAGATTCTTTGTCACCCAAATCGGCATTCCTGGGACCGTGTTGATCAGACCGAAAGCAATGGCCTTTCTCTCGCTATGTCCACAGAATATCTCATCTCTCGAAATCTCAGTCTCATCCATAGAACTAGATTCTGAACTTGTTTTAGTAAGCCCAACT
Source organism: Kernera saxatilis (assembly GCA_900406395.1). Taxonomy (NCBI): domain Eukaryota; kingdom Viridiplantae; phylum Streptophyta; class Magnoliopsida; order Brassicales; family Brassicaceae; genus Kernera; species Kernera saxatilis. Next base: position 52,791 of record OVAY01000420.1, read on the forward strand.
TCACTCATTTTCTCATAGAACCCCTCTAAAACAGTGTTGATCTCTTTTGTTTGAGGATGGTACTTGTCATCGCTAAGAAAGGCGTGAACTTTACCCTTTACTTCAACCCAACTGCATCCTGTATCAATGGTTAGCCCGTTTTCTTTCATCATTCTTCTCACTTTCGCAACTTCTCTCCATTTGCTACAATCAGCATACAGATTACACAACAGAATGTAATAGCCAACGCTTTCTTTGTCCAGCTCAAATATATGCTGCGCTGATAGCTCACCGAGTTTTATGTCGCGGTGAATCCTACATGCGTTAAGCAAGGCTCCCCATACGGCCGGATCTGGTGTTACTGGCATTTTCTGAATAAACTTGTGGGCTTCTTCTAACTCGCCTGCACGGCCAAGCAAATCAACCATGCAAGCATAGTGCTTCAAGTTTGGGGTAACACCATACATCTCCATTGTGCTAAAGTACATCAAACCTTCTCTCACCATTTGGGATTTGCTACAACCACATAACAGTGAGATGAATGTTATCTCATCTGGCCTTACTCTGGACTTAACCATTCTGTCAAATAACTCCACCACCACCGACCCTTGACCCCGTTCTGAATATCCGGTTAGAAGAATGTTCCATGATGAGACATTCTGTGAGTTGAACTGATTCCAAGCAATGTTCATCCTCCCGCACCGTACATACATGTCTAAGAGTGCATTCGGAAGAAAATCATCAAGCCCCACTCCTGTTCTCAGTACATGGGCATGAATCTCTTTCCCACACATCAAAGCTCCGATTCTGGCACAAGCAGCTAATGCAGCTGTCAACGTTATTGCATTTGGCTGCAGCGTCATTTTCATTTGCCGGAAGAATATCAAGGCCTCAAAACACCGGTTGTTGAGTCGAAGCCCTGCAATAATCGATGTCCAAGATATGACATTCTTGCGAGGTATGTTATGAAAGATGTCCAAAGCCTTATCAATGCATTTGCACTTTGAGTACATATTAATGAGATTGTTTGCAACAATCACATAGGATATGAGCCTCGCCTTAATTGCAAGCTTATGGAGCTCAACACCTGTGTCAAGATCACCTAGAGTAGCGCAAGCAGATAGAACAGCAGCTACTGTTATCTCGTCTGGCTTCACACAATCTTGATCCATCATTCTGTAACTGTCTATGGCCTTCTCGGGCAGAAAATTATACTCATAGCCTGAAATCATAGTGGTCCATGACACAATGTCTTTGCGCTCCATTCTGGTAAAAACTTTTTCAGCTTCACGCCATGACCCAGCAGTTAAGTACATCTGAGTTAAGGAGTTGCAGACAGATATGTCAACAGCGAAACCGGTGCTTATCACATAAGCATGAATATCCCTTCCTAATCTTCCATCACCAAGAAGCTCACAAGCAGAGATAACACTGGTCATGGTCATCAAATCAGGATCAACGGAAAGCCCACGCATAGCAAAGAATAACTTCAGCCCTTCATGACACATCCCATTCTCAAAATACCCCGAAATCATTGCGTTCCACGAGATTATATCTCTTCTAGGCATTCTATCAAAAAGCAACCTCGCGCTCTTTACATCACCACACTTCACATACATAGTAATCAAAGCGTTTACCACATCGATATCCAATTCATATCCGTATCGAACCACATGAACATGAACCTCTCTTCCTCGAGCTAGATCAGGTATACCTCCACAGGTTCTCAATACACAGGGGAACGTATAGACATCAGGCTTAACACCACCAACCCACAACATCCTATGATACAAACACATCGCCTCGTCGAAATAGCCTTGCTTTGCGTAGCCACCGACCAACACGTTCCAAGAAAACAAGTTTCTCTCAGACATTTTACCAAAAACATACCAGGCATCAACCAAATTACCAAACCTCACAAACATGGCGAGAAACGCGTTACCAAGTTCAACACCCAGGCTGCTCATGGAATTCAGAGCAATAGAATAAACCTTAGAGCCTTCGTCGTGTGCTCTCTTCCACTCGCACAGCCTGACCAAAGCCACAAACGCATCTTCGTCTACCGCAACCCGTAACTCCTGCATAGAATTTAGAAGCCTCATAGCTTCCTCCAACTTCCCATTCGCGCAAAGCCCATGTAATTGAGAATTCGAAAAGTGGGTACTACTAGAACTCGAGCTAAGAACTGATAATCCTTGAGATTTCCTCAAGAAAAGTTTCCGAATTCCAAAATTCCAATAAAAATTAACGTTTCTATGCTTATGAGCCTTGCTCTGGAAAGAGTTCGACTTGCCTGGGTTGAGATAAAAGTGAGGAGTTTGAGCAGAAGAGGACATCGTCTGAGAGTCAGAGCAAAGAACATGGTCACTCGTAGAGGTTTTACATTGGGTTTTAAGGGGAGAAGATAAAGTGGACAAAATTTGTCTTAATTAACGATGATCGTCCAGTTCGAAACTACGTCGTTCCTTTCCACCCTTAGTTTACTCGCAGACTTTATTGTTGTTTATTCGAAAGTTTGTCCACCTCAAATTTCGTTTTTCAGTGATTCACCAAAATTTGTTAGAATATTTAGTACTCGAATGTGATCAATTGAGTAGAATCACTTTTTAAATTGTTGTCTTATAAAAAGTACAGAGATTATTCATAAGATTATTGAATTTATAAATTTAGTTTGCTATTAGTATCAAGAGAACAAAAAAGCATATGACTAAATGGTTGACTTTAGGCTTCTCACTATCAAAATCATGTTCCGACCAAAACCTTAAAACCCTCACGTAACCAATTCCAAAAACCCTTTATCCGTCGTCGTCTAAATGCTGGTCGGAGCAGATTTCTCCGCCAGTTGGCTCGTAGATTCTCCTGGCGCCGCTTCTTCTTGAGACACAACAGGAATCTTGAGTGATGAAGCTCTCTCCATTTCCTTCTCAAGCTCTTCTTCAGACATGAGAGTGTTGAACTGTCCCTCCAGCGACTTAGCCGCGGCTAACCACGCAGTGACTATACCGAGCAGGATGACTCCAAGGTAAGGAGTGGAACTGGCGAGTGAGCCGAACGTAAGGATCATGAACTGCTGGATTAGAGCACCGCCTGATTTCCCCAGTGGGTTGCAGACCACATCAATCGCAGCTTTGCCTTTAACCTACAAATCAATGCCACAAACCGCAACCCGTAAAAACCCAAGATCAAAGAATGCAACTACTTTTTTTAAGAGAAAAGGCACAAAACCTTGGTGTCCTCATCCAATGGGATATAAGCCATTTCTTTGCAAGGGTCGAACAAGCTGTACTTGGCGCTCTTGCTGAAGATATTCTGGAGGGCCCCAACGTACACAGCTGCGAGTAGAGGTGTCATACCAAGCTTGGCAACCAGTGGTGCGAACGGGCCACCAAAGAGTATCAAAGAGAAGAAGGCAACGCCGGTCAATAGCAGAACGGTTGGTGTGATCTTTGCTGCTACTCCCCATCCATACTTATCAAATACGTATTGGCTGAGAAGCATCATTGTGAATGTTGCAATACCCGTGCAGGTTGAGAAGTCGCCCATAAATGCCGAGTACTCATTCGGGCTAGGGAACTGCATTAAAAAAGGGGATTTTTAGGTGCTAAGATGAAAGCGTCCTAGTAGTAAGTACTAAATTCTCCATGAGGATTTTGTTAACCTGAGCTTTAAGCTTTGATTTCCATGTGACTTCAACGAGGTTGATACTAATTCCATACGCAACCACCAAAGTAGCAAGATCCCTAATGTATGGTGATGAGACCAAGAACTTCAAGCTCTCCATCGTTCCCATCTGCGGTTTCACCTGTAACAAATCAGAAAAACACTGATAAGCTGCGCGTTTAATTACACAGAAGGAGTAGTACTATTTTGTATGTTCAGTCATATTATTACCTTCTTCTTCTTGCTACGGGTTGGGAGGGGGACGTATCTATTGACCCACCAGTAGAGGAAACAGATGGCTAGGCCCATCCCCACGACAATACTCATCATGCCTTGCAAAGAAACAGCCCAACCATCAACTCCAGGACCAAGATTCTTTCTCATATTAGAGAAATATTTCACAGTTCTTCCTGAGAAAATAAGTGCAACATTGGCCCCTAGTCCAAACAAAGGATAGAACTTTTTGGCTTCATCAACTGTTGTGATCTGCCAGCAAAAAGATTTCATACTAGTTAATTCACATATCGAATAGACACAGAAGATAGTTATTGACTCAAGGGTTCCAATCTTCATGGACTATCAAACCATAATACTATGAGTCTAGTGACTAGCAGTAGCAGAATCAAGAGCGTAATCACCTGATTGGCGAATCCCCAGAAGAGAACAGAAACCACGACGCTACCCCAAAGCTCGGCCATGACATAGAACAAACAGAAACTCCAAATCCGCATGATTGCGAGAGGACCCATGAATCTGGGGCCGAGAGTTGCAAGGAGCTTATCAGCAAGAGCTTCAGGGTGAATTAAGTTGCTGAGAGGGTACATGACGAAACCAAAGGCTCCAAAGTAGACAATGAAAGGGACAATAACAGTGTAAAAGAGAGCCTTTTTGGAGAGAACATTGGAAAGTTTGGTGTAGAGCAACATGAACCCAATAGCCATAGGAAGATTCACCCATGTCTTCAAAAACGGTATAATCTCAGCAGAACTTCCTTTCGCCGTCACCACCAAGACATCCTTTGTGTCCCTCAGGATAGTGTAATTGAAAAGAATGCAAAAGAACATTAGCCCCAAAGGGACAATCTTCTTCAGAGTTGTAACCTCCACACCAAAAACCTTAGGCGTCACCGCCATAGCCGCCGAGTCTCCTTCGCCGAACACGTTTCTGTCTCCGGCGGCGGCAGCTTCCGCCTTGCAAATGAAACCTCTGCTTCTCTCCTTGTGGGAAACCGAAATCCCATGTGGGTTTGGCTGAAAGGATTGAAATTTGTTATGCCCATTAGAGGATATCGACAAGGCAGGCAAGTTTCTGGTGAAAAGTCTTTGCTTTAAGCCATGAGACGGTTGGAGAAGACATCTCGCTCCGATGGGTTTCGCGGGTGAAGAGAGAATTCCCCTGGTTTGAATCAGACCTTCCATCTCTCTATCTCTCTCCAGCAAAACGCAGAGAGAGAGGAAGTGGGAAGGAGGAGGGGATAGAGAGATGATAAGGTGACTCTGGGTAGAGAAGAGAAGAGTGTTGTTTATTAACAGTGTGTAGTGAAAATATCTGACAAAAGGGCGGATTTTTGCACAACCCTAACGGGGATCTTACCGTCAAAATGTTCGAAGCTATTATTAATCTTTGAGATTTAAATAAAATTTGCTTTCGGCGAATTCTTGGGAAAAATCGGCGTGGTTTTGTCAAGTCGATGACGTGCCCTGGAAAAATTGTTAAAGAGTTTTAACCTTTTTAGTTTTTAGATTTTTCTTCCAAGTAAAATTAGGAGCTTCTGAGTTGCTTACTTCGTATACTCGTCAAATTGCCAACTTGCTATAGTGCCCCTAATAATCGTATTGTATTTTGAGAAAAGGCATGTATTTTCCCACTAAGGACACCAACTTTATAACTATACGAATATAATCTCCACCAGCATGCATCATTCTCTGCTCTATTTAATTGAACTTGTATTAAGACAAAAAAATTATATTAATATTAGACCCTTGTGTTAGTCATAACCCAGTCTCATTTTTCTTCTTTTTTGGTCAATCCAGTTTCTTTATTTTGCAGAAAATGCAACAATAAAAACAAACAGCTCATGTCTTTGAAACTGGATGTAAGAGCATCTATGCCTTACCAAACTCAAATCATTTTGATGCCAATAATTGCTTGTCGTCATTTATGTTTTAATTGATAAAAATATTTGGTTATTTTATATATAAAGAAACTATAATAGTGTTTAACACTATTCTAAAATCGTAATACACAAAAAAATCCGAAAACTTGTTATTATAGACTAGTCTTCTTAGTTCTTTGGTTTTAGTTTGATTCTACTTGTTCAAATTGATTACAAATGAAAAGATGAAGAGGCATTAGCCTTCTAAATTACAAATATCTAAATGTTTTTATAAGTCTCCAAAATATCTTACCATAACATCTATATATATATCTTAAAGAATTTTATAGAAAAGTTTAAAGATTTTTTTAAATTACAGTATTTTCAGAAAAACTTTTGGATGAAAAAAAAAACTCTAGAAGTTGGACTTAATTAGATATGGTCCAATTAAAAATAATTGTTTCATGGATTCATAATTAAGCTTGACCCAAAAAATCAAGTTTAAATTTCAATATCACAAATTCAGTCAATTAGTGTATTACCCGAAAATCTTCTTATTACAAAAAAGTACCTAATTAATATCGTTGTTCTTTCTTATTGATGGGTACTAGTTTAGCATTTGATGGTCAGATTTCAAATAAAGCTCAATCTTACTATGCAATTTTTTAAATTTTTTTTAAAAGAAGAAGAACACATTGGTGCTAGTAAATTCAGCGAAGGAAACAAAGAGAGATCTAAAAAAGCCAAATCGATAATTTTGATGAAAACGAGGGCTTTGATTTTCGTGCACCAACTTGGGAAATGGCTCAATTTGAAGATCCTTCATCCTTTTCCCTCGATCAGAAAAAATCTCCAAAACAAACTGGGGCCCACTTTGATGGATTGGTGTCTTTCAAAGTTCCACGTGGCATCAAATTCAGGGATGTCTGACTAAGAAATTCAGAATATAGGTCCGAGTAAAAATGCACGTGAAGCCCAGACTCCCTTTGTAATCTAAACCAGTTTGGGCTCGCTTTTATACCCCACACGAAGCCCATTAGGAAATATGATAATTTTTTGAAAAAAAAAAAACGGGTCACAGCTTGTTTAATCCATTTTTTTGTTTTCTTTCAAATTATACGCACTTTTCTATCAATCAATAATCTCAACTGCTATCCAAAACAATGTTGGTGAAATCATCCGATTTCAAATGGGTGAAACTATCATTTACATTAAACTACCATAAAGTTTTGCTTTCGTTAGTTGCTGCCGGGTCCCTATATAAACGAACATTTTAAATAAAGAGGAGATTCGAAAATTTTAAAAGTTGGGTGCTATTTTGTAGCTAGAATAGTTCTCGCGTATCCAAAGTTTCAAAATTAACGTTATCAAGAACACCACTAATTAGCCCCAAAAAAAAAAGAAAAAATACGACCCGACCCGTAAATGCCACCTCAACAAAGCTACTGTGTAACCGTCATTTCTCACTTTTGTTTCATTACAGAATCCGAAATTCATTGATTTATGTCACAAAAAAATTCCATTGATTTTTACTAATAGAGTATTTGATATTGATATTTCGAATACTGCCAATTTCGAACGGTGGTCGTGTTAACATGTTATCGTACTACTACTTGAACTTGATGGTTTGGTGCGGTGTAGATATCAACAAATACATATAAATATATGTAAATTTATTGAATCTTTTCTTTATTGCCCAAATTGGCGGTATTTTCTTTGATAACTATAACCTTTTTTGATAAAAATTTGTTAACTATAATTAATTACAAATCAATATTAGTAAAGTTACTTATCTTGCAACAAAAATACCTTTTCTTGCACAAACAAATTGTGGAGGGAAATTATCGGAGATGGGAAAAATACGCCCCAAATGGAAATCACTCACTTTTTAATTATATCCGTCTTTTTTCGTTGACTAATTATATTATGTAGGAAGTTTTTCTTTTGTACAAGTATTATATAGCACTAGGCCAATATCCGTGCATACGCGCGAGATTTTTTTATATATTGTTTTGAAAACAAATTATTTTTCTACATAGACATATGAAACTATTTTTACAAAAACTAATTTGTTGTAATAAAATTACATGCAATTAGAAGCGATAGCAGCANATAAAATTACATGCAATTAGAAGCGATAGCAGCAAGACCATCGGTGAACCATTCTTAAAAATAAAAGACAAGAATCTTGAAATTCTTAAACGATTTCGTGATGAGCTCTAAGCACTCGTCCGTCACTCACCACCGTCCTCTTCAGCTTTATCTTTTCAAG
>OVAY01000421.1:0-11769 GCA_900406395.1 Kernera saxatilis
ACGTTGGAGCTTCACCTCCTCAATGGGAATCGGATTTTCCGGGAAATTACAAGGCACAATCGTCCCCGGCTGCTTCTCCGGCAAAAGCTGACACGGCTCCGGAGTCACACCGCTTGTATAACCCGAGACGTCCGTACAATTCCAAAGCACTTTCTTAGGTTTCTTCGAAAGCGTGATCGTCACGTTAGAGATACAAATCCCAGTAAACTGATCTCCCGATATTCCAGCCAGTTGAGCCGGCATCGTCACGTTCTCGGCGACCATGTCTTGGTAATTAATGTTCTGAATCACCGGTAACGCCTTCGGATCATAATGCTCGTCCGGATGCGAACCGTAGCTCCCGGTCATCCAGAAAACGTATTTCATCGTCTTCATTGTCATTCCTCTTACATATACATCCTTCACGTATCCTCCTCGTCCAATCGCTGTCTTGATCCTGCATAGTTAATTTCGGTTTAGTTAAACCGAACCAAACTAAACCGGTGAATGTGATTACATTTATATATACCTGACTCCGGATTCAGAGTTAATGGCGACGATATCTTCAGCTCGAACATCCTCAATTCCGCCGGACATTTCGCTGCCGAGAGCGATCACGGCACTATCAGGGGAAATGCATGTGAGCCGTCGGATCAAGAGCTGTTTCGTAGGCATGCCGTAGCTGATTCCGTACTGATCCCATCCGCTCTTGACGGCGATACAATCGTCGCCGGAGACGATGTAGCAATCTTCGATCCTCGTGTTCGTACATGAATCTAAGATAAACCGGAACGAAACTCAGCTAGATCTTAGATAACCGGTTATCGGTATTTCGAAATTATCGGTATGATTTTGTACCTGGGTTAATCCCGTCGGTGTTTGGTACAGTGACCGGTGCTAGTATCGTCAAACCTTGGATAACAATATTCCTGCATTTTTCAAATAAATAAATAAACATAACCGGTTTTAAAAAGCTTAAGATTTGATAACCGAGTAGTTAAACCGGGTGAGTTTTTACCTGCTGTAAACCGGGTGAATATGCCAAGAAGGAGAATTCAAGAATGTGAGATTGGAGATTTGGATACCATCGGAATGCATAATCTCAATCAAATAAGGTCTTGTGTATTTTAATTCCCCTCTCTTGAATTTTCCCCACCATGGCTCTCCTTGTCCATCAATTGTCCCATTCTCACCTTTCAATTCAAAAACGATCGCAATTAGAATTAGAAAATCTTCGGATATTTTGGTTGTTTCGATACTAATTGAAGTACTAACCGGTGATAACCACGTCGGTTAAGTTTGAACCGAAAAGTAGACTGATGAATCTTCCACCATCCGTGTCTCTCCCTCGTCCGTACGAAGGCAATGGCTCTATCACTTCATAGTCACTCTCTTCCTACAAATAGCGTTCGGACAAACAATTTTCATAGTTAGCTTAGAACTAGTAAAGTTCACTAGACAGAAACTCAACGTATTTATAAACTATATATTAGTTCTTCACTTGACTTAATGAAAAGAACAAAATTTTAAAGTCGGTTTTGTTTGTGGTTGTTTAGAGCCATGAATGTTTTGCACGGTCCTAATTCTCTTATTATTACAAACAATTTTTGTTTTTCGCAATCATGTGTTGGGAGATATATAGATGAACCCTACAAATAATTCAGAACAGACAATCTACTATTTTCCTTAGTTTTGTTTATCTAAAAACCATTATCAAGAATCTTATAGATTGTATACTGAGAAAGATTACATGTAGTAACAACACATCTACGACCTTAATTTTACATTTCTAAATCTATAATTACAACTACAATTTATTTACCAATAGCTTTTACAGGGGAACATTGAAAAATGTCTCATATTTCATTTGTGGGCCTAGATAAATGGAAGAACTATTTTAGGCTAATTACGGCCCAAAAAGTAACATGTGGCTGAGATTTGGAGTAGAAATGGACGGGTGAGATCTCCCTAACAAGAATGGGTCGCACACTGTTAAAACCGTTCGATAACGATCCCCACTAACTTTGCGTCTTTGCCTATTTTGTTGTATTTGAGTAACTTCCTCCTTGTTCTACCCTCTACTTTTATTTAGAGTAACGCTTTCTAAACCTATAATTAATCGTTTGATTTTAGTAGAAAGTTACAAAACCAATATTAAACAATAGTCTTCTAGGTCAACTAGTGAACCCCGATATTTATTTTTTTGTTTTTTCTCAAAGATCCCGAGTTCTTCAAATCTCCCAATTTGCGCCTAGAAATTATTATCTTTTAATCACAATTTCAGTGTGTGCTACTTTGATATAAACAAATTATTCACCGAAAAAACAAAAACATAAATTGAATGGCCCAACCAAATATCATCAGAAGCTGGCCAACAAATGTCACGTGAATATATGTAATATGTATGTATGAATTGCATTAAGAAAAGAAAAAGATTGCAACAGAAAGAAATAATTCATCAACGACGTTTGTGGAGTTTTGTGTCACGGGGTGTTCCTAATTAATTCTTAAAACTAAATAGTAATATAATGGAGGAAAGCAAAAACAAAACAAAAAAAAACTTACTTGGGAGGCGAGGAGAACAGCATCACGGTGGAGGAAAAGCGTGAAATGGCTGGTGAGGTTAAAGCTTCCGGTGAGCCACCGTCCGGCGGGAACAAATAACAATGAGCCACCGTAGTCTGCGAAACGGCTAAGCTGTGACACTGCGTCGCGAAACGCCGCCGTATTTGATGTCACACCGTCTCCTACGGCGCCAAACTCGTCAAGAGACGCTGAGTAAGCTCTACACGATACGGCCGAGTACTCGAACTCTTCTCTGCGACGGTGGTGGCCGTGGTGGCGACGGTGACGATGATTGTGGAAATCGGTGGCTCTGAGGTTATGTTCGGCATCAGCGGCTCCGATGAAGCCACCGTCGTGGCTGATAAGGAGAAGGAGGAGAAGGAAACCGGCGGTGGAGAGAGGAGTTAGCATGGCGGTTTTTTGGGGGGAGGAGAAATGAAATTGGATTATTATTATTTTTTTGTATGAAAGGGAGAGTTTATATATATAAGAGAGACCGGACCCCAACATAAATAGTTCGATTTTCTTATATTAGTTTTTTTTCTTAAATTGTACGGTATATGTATTTTAGAAATGTTACTCATTAATCATAATAGTTAGTAGAATTTGAATTGAAAAAGTATAGTTTTCTAATTTAAACAGAAAGAAATGTTTTTAAATCACTAAACAAGTAACCCTTCATCAATAAATGTGGAAGAATTTGTGTTTTTATTAAAAACAAACTTAAATACGAGGAGATGTTATCGTCTTCAAAACAGAACCACTATTAACCCTCTGATGGGTAAAGTTTCAATTGAATGAGCAAACACAAATTCGGAAAATGCAACCACCAACTTCTTTTAACTTTGAAACCAGCATTGTAGATGAGATTTCCACAATTTGACCAATTGCGTTGAAAATGCAACTACTAACTTCTTTTTGCATTTTTTCCTAGAGAACAAGTATAATATGTTTTCTAAGAATCTCATAAAATACCTCAGATCAATACCTATCCGTTTAGAACAAAGTTTATGCTTTTAGTTAAAAATATAGTAAAAGAAAAGTTACACATAAAAATTGAATAAAGATGGGTAATAAACTATCACAACTACATAATGTGGCATGAATAGATTATATAAAGTAATAGAACTTACTCACTTAGGATGTATCAGAAAATAATAAGTAGTCTTTCCTATTTCTGTATTGTGGTGAATGGAGATAGTGGACCATTAAATTCCTTTTCAAGTAGTTCAGAAAAAAGTGTATATCAAATAATGATGGTAATATATTTAATATTTATTAATTTCAAGAATATACGTGGCTACCAATATCGAGGCAAACTTAAAAGAAGATACTAATAGTTATAAATATATACTCTATATACATACTGGACTAGCAACTAGATACATATGCTACCTGCTACGCCACTTCGATTATTTCCTTACTTTACTACGACGCTGCATTCGGTTATTTCCTTACTTTTCTATAAATAATCGACCTACCGTTTTTGTTTACAATTGTGTTTGCTTTATTAAATAAGTTACATCGTAAAAGAATACTTATATATATACTTTATACACACAAAATGATATGCTCTGATCATAATCCAAAAAAAAAACACTACCGATCCAAAACCTGTTGGTATGTCATATTAAAAGAGTCATATTAAAAGAATACTTAAATAAGTCATGAAAAATTAACCCAGATGCAATGGTTTCCGCAATCCACTTATAGAAATTTACGAATATATATATAGGAGTATAGGCTGTTAACGAATCCCGTTGAAACTCAAATTGATCGCATTTCATTGGCAGATATATGTGAATTCAGATATATTGCACATGCAAAGGTTACCAAAATAGAGCCAAATACCATAATTTAGTATTTAAAATATACTAATCGTCCAACATCGTTCGCCAAACTCTGTAACGGCTAAACATATCCTGTGAAGTACATGCACATGGGTCTATGTGAATATTTGTGTGCAAGTATCGCAATATTATATGAGATAAGTTATTGGTCGTTGAGACTTTTTTTATCTCTAATTAAGGCTTCCTGGTCAAAATCTCTAACTAACCGGTACCCCTTCAATCTACCTATCCAAAACCTATCAAAACTCAAAAGTCAAAAAGAACACCAAACTAAAACCTAATAGACTAAATTTAACCTAATCAATCTAAATGCCTCTATCAAAACAGACCCGAGGGAACTAACGCAAATAAAATAAAGCATACTGAAAAATTACAGTATGATCAAAACAGAGTTATGAAACACTAATATTGGCAAGTGTGATTAGTTTATGCTGGTTCTACTAAATCTGACTTCAAATGAGCTTTATGCCTGAAAAACATGATTTAATTATACTTTGTGGATGTATATATGCCTCGTCTATATTATCAACTTATGATCTTATACCTAAACTTTGGTGTAACTAAAGGTTTTTAATTTTCGGTTTTTATCCCAAAAAGACCCCTTAATATAATTGAGATATAATGTTCAAAAAAAAAAAAATATATATATATATATATATAATTGAGATATGAGTGAATCTGAAACTGCAATTTTCGAAGTGAGACTAAGAGCATCTCCATTGAGAATATCTCAATGAGTTTTTCAATATTAAAAAAGTAAAAAATAATGAAAAAGTATGAGAGAGGTTTAGAAACGGTTTTAAATTTAGAACCTTTTAGAAACCTTCGAAAAACTCATTTAATAGTTGTATTAATTTGATTGATTCAGATTTTTTTTTATGATTTAAATTTTAAATAAATAATTAAATTTTTTTAAAACTATTAAAATAATATATTTAAGAACCTTGGAATAGTTATAACCGATAAAGATGCTCTAAGTATTTTCTGAAAAGGGAAATGATACCAGATTAATGATGTGAGCTTTATATGTCGGCTTGCACGCTACGATTACTCTGCCCATTATCCGTGAGCTAGTCTCAGCAATAGCATGAACCCTTTATCTTCTCCCACTTCTTATAATTTAGTTTTATTTATCTATTTTGTTTTTAGTTATTTCTATCTTCCGTCATATGCAAGAGCCAAGAAGTATATATATAATAATATTTTAGAGAAAAAGTACAACCAAAGGAAATATCAACATGCTTCATCTTTACTTTTTCCATATTGTATAATACACTATGCAATTTGATTGAAAATTTCAACATTTTTAAGAGAACTAATTAACGATTTTAAAAAAAGAACTGAGTGAACTAACGTTTTCTTTTTGTAATTTTGATTATTTTTTTTCTTTCTTATATGTGCATATAAACGTACATAACAAACATAATGGAAATATCTTATATCAATATAACAGAATAATGTAACATAAAACCTTTTACAGATATAGAATCTTTATTACTTTGTCAAAAATGTATTATTTTGTAATTTGTATAACGAAAGTGGGGTTGGAATGCCTGATTAATCTACAAATGACGGATAGTCGGTTTGCGTCGGGCTGCACTGATCTGATTGCGATGGTCACATCGCCGGAAGATTGGCCATCTTTTGCACCAGAACTTGAGGATTTTAGATCGTTACAACTTTCTTTTCTATCTTTTAGTATTAGACATGTTTCTCGTTGTTTCAACTCCCGTGCGGATTGCCTTGCAAAAAAAGCAAGAGCACGTGGTTTTATTTTTTCCCATGTAAGCGCATCGACCCCCAATTGGCTCTCTCTAGACGAGAATCCATTTCCAAAGCCTTAATAAAATGGGATTTGGCGGAAAAAAAAAAAGTGGGGTTGGTATAGTAATAATTGGGAAAAACTGAAAAAGGAAATACACAAGTCACGGGATATTTCGAAGGAACCGACCAAGCATATTGATCGATAGTGGTGGAGTGCACGAGAGATAAAGAGACAGAACTATAAGTCTATATCAATATTGTATTTAGTAATTTTGAAGAACAAATTATCAGTTTTCTATACAATCCATTATGCCAAACTTAGCTCGAGACTTTTTTTTTTGTTTTTAATTTTGTCCTCGCAAGTCTAACAACGAGTTACTTGAAAGTTTAAAAATGAAAACATAGAAAAAAATCCAATGTTTTTGCAAAATATTGTAAAAAAAATCGAGTTTATTGTAAACGTTTTTTCTAATATAAAACGTGAAAAAAAAAATTGCTATAAAACTTGGAAAACAAAATCAAGTGAATGGTAATTGGTAACTTAGAGTTAGAATTTGATATCTGTAAATACCAGTTGTCCTTGCGACCCATGTTCGATCTTAAATTGGAAGAGAAAATTAATATGCAAAGAGTATATATTATCGACCCGCTTGCTCTATACCCAGAGTGACTAAGAGCCCAAGGTTCAGAATAGACATCTAGGTTCAAAAAATGAAATTAAAATTAAAAATGCCATTTTACATGAACCGATTTATTTGGTTAAAGGCTAGTCCGATCCAACAATTATAATGATTAAAATTAAAGTCAGGCCCATTTATAAGCCATGTCCAATTGGGGTCCATCACTTTAGCTATTCACGGGTTATTGGAAGATAGATTTGTGTAGAGTTTGCGGATTTTAAAAATTGTGATATTTTAAAAATTTGAGTAGATTTTAAAATATTCTATATATTCTTATCAAATATTTTTATGGATTGTTATGGATTATTATTAATTGTGATGAATTTGTATTAATTACTTTTTACTTCTAAACTTTTTTTTATAAGGTAATATATTTATGTCTTTTGAATATTTTACTCTTTTTTTATAATGATTGGGTTTCTATGAGTTTGTTTGAGATTTGAAATGATAATTTTTAATGAAATTTACAGGTTTTTTTTTTAATAATATATTTGTTCTATTCATATTTTTTTTGTTTCACAAAATTTGGAATGTGACATGATATAATAATCCATATAAAGTTGTATGGTTTTTTGTGTTTTTGTGTTTTTTAGGTTTTTGTAACATAAATTTTAAAAATCTCATGGTTATTCATGAGATTTTGAAAATTGTGTTCTATGAGTAAAATGTATTGAATCCATCTCCCAATAACTCATATTTTAAAAGAATTATAGAATCTGAAATTTTAAGATTATAAGAATCCACTAACCAATAACATGATATTTGTATAGAATTTAAAAATCTTTAAACCAATAATGATCGAATTTAAAAGTTCTTAAACCAATAACGATAGATTTACGAAAATTGTAAGACTCCACTAACCAATAACAATAAAATTTTAAAATTTTAAAAATCTTTAAAAATTCATCTCCCATTAACCCCCAATAAAAATCATAATTCAGTTATTTTCATTATCAAATACTATGAGGAAACAGGTGATGGCAAATCCTCGTTTCTGATCCGACTACTTTTAAATAGTGTCGAGTACTTGCTAGTAGACATTGAATTCAAAACAATCTTAAACACCTAATAAATGACATGATATATGGTTTGACTCTTGATTTGAAATATATAGTAATTAGTTGGTTAAAGTGGCTTTAATAAAAACTAATTAGGTGTAATTAAGGACATATCTACCTACAAAATGTTAATTATTAAGATGAGCTTATATTAATAACTAGATTATGATCCACATATGCGGGTTTTTAATAATATTTTTATTTTTATATAGTTAAAAAATAAATAAGTATCCGTTGCAATATATTTATATAATTAATTAAAACATGAATAATATGCGTATTTTACTAATAATTGTATTTATATATAATTAAAAAAATAAGTAAATATCCGTTGCGGTAGTCGGTTGAACTTGATCCATTTGCGAAGAACACATACTAATACGACGATAAACACGATTTTGATCTAATTGATTTAGAGTTAAAGAACGCATACTCAAACTCATTTTTTTTATTTGATATCAGTAAATAAGAGAATAAAAAGATGGAAACACACAATTGAATTAAAAAAACTCTAGATCTTATTTATAATGATATATAGAGCATATTAGAAGAATACTTTCTAGAACAAATTTTTATTTTTTCCATTACTTTACTTTTTTATTCTTTTTTTTAATAAATTTAGTCATTTTACATTTTACATAAATAACATATTAGATAGATAATTTACTTTTTCTTTTATCTTTGATTTTTTTCACTACTTTGCTATTATTTTCTTCTTTATTTTATTACATTTTACTTATTTATTTTACCAATTATATTGATATTATATTATTTTACTTATTTCATTCTTCAATTATGTTAATACTATATTTTTTTTTATTTTATATTTTTTAAGTTTTATTATTTTATTGTATTGACACATGTCGCAATCTAAATTAACTGTAACACGTGTCACAATCTGGTTATTTAAAAATTTGTTTACGTGTCACATTCACATCGTGCACGTTTAACTTTATATAATAAAATATAGTTAATGGAATGGCTCACTCCTATAGATGTCCTACTAGTGCTCTTCCAACCCAACTAATCGTAGTGGACAAAGCTTATACTCCTTTGTACGGTTCCATCATATTTTTTAATAATATTTTTGTTAGATTTTATCAAACTATTTTATGCGGACGGTTTTTAGTTGCTTTTGTAAATCAATCTGCAGCCGTCTAGAGTTGGGGATATTTTGATATATTTAAAAAACATATTGATATTTTTTTTTATTTTTTGATAACTCAGAGATAAATCTCAGATCTATGTAGGATCCAAACTAATCTCTTGGAAGAAGTGCAGCCTACGGATAGACCCTTTTTCCAGATATGCAAATAAGCTCGAAAGCAGGGGTCCATATCCGTGTGGATATCCAGAAACAATATGTTGTAGTTTCACGCAACAGATGGATCGAATCTAAAACGTGTTGGCATCCCAGACCCGTCCCCTTACCACCTGACCACAAGATTCTGGACACATATTGATATTTCTTTGGTTTAGCTTAAATATAATTGATTGAAAGCATATTTGAAGACGGTTTGAAAGTGGTCGGGTGTGCAAGACTCCTTCAATTATCAAACAAGCAAGCGGATGAAATATGTGGTTAAAATAGCGGTTTAAATAGATGTTTTTTAAATACATGCGATTAGAAGAAAAAATTAAGCGATTATAAACCGCCTAAATAAATATGCATATAAAAGAAGATAAAATTAAGCGCAAATAACTATATTTTATTTTATTTAATAGATAAACGTATAATTAAATACATATGCATTATTTACATTTATATAACTTAGATCATAATAATCATATATATTTACAAACACAATCTGAAAAACAAACCCAAACACAATGATCAAAATAAACAATGAAGGTACTATTAGGAAATGATGATTTAGTACCTATATATTTAGTAATTCTTCTTTACTTATAAATTTCCCATTTAAAGAAGTAAGGCAATATCATATTTTTTTAAGTTGCAATGACACTCTTCGATTTAACCCCACTATTTTAAGATACTTGATATTTCTAATCCATCCTTTCACTAAATGATAAAATACTTAGATGAAAATTAAATAATTTAATAAAGATTCGACCCAACCCACATGGTCCTGTCGATTAAAAAGATGACGGATTTATTGTAGAGAACAGTGTTTACTATATAACTCATACACGCACCACCGAATTCAATTAGGACATAACAACGATATTAACAATATCAGTTTTTTCTTTGACAGTTTAGTATTTTCTACCGCGTGATTAATCATTCAACTATATTTATTCTTGTGGATAAATTAAATTTAGTTCGAATATATTTAATCAATTTACCAAAAGAAATCGAGACAATAAAATAACATTTAAATCTAATATTCTTTTAGTTTCATATATAAACTGATGAAGTTTTGTTTGTTTCATATATATCTATTGATATTTTAATAATCTTTATGCGGATATACATTTATATAAGTTTTAGTTATAATGGTTTATTTATTAAGCATAATAAATGAATGAAAATATATTGTATATTTTAAATATATAATTAGTTGGTGTAAAAAAACACCAAACAAAGCATGGTAAATATGTTATACCAAGAAACTAAAATAGTAGCACCAAAAAAAATTATAGTTTCGTAATTATGGTCTGGAAAACATTACTTTTTATTACGAATGTAAGACAAATGATCTAGATGGGGTGGAGTTTTGGAGATCAATTTGTTAAAGACAAAGAGGTACACATATTGCGGAGGTTTGTTATCATTAAGGTGGAGTTTTGTTTTGTTTTGTTCGAAGAAAAGGTTGAATTTTGTTATGTTATATAAAAAATAATTAAATTACAACAGATTAGAGTCTAAAAATTTTAGGTTTAAGAAATATTCATAAATTAATGTTTAGTAAGTGTTACTAAATACTAAACTTTTAGTAACCTTACTAAACCTAAAATCTGTGAAAGATTTAAAAAATTTAGGATTTTGATTGTAATTTTGAAAGTAAAACCTAAAAATATGGCATTTTTGAAAATTCCTTATAATATTTGTGAATGAATTTTATAATTAGGATTGCATTTTAAAAAATCTTTATGTTATTATGATTGAAAAGCTTTTAGGTCTTGGTTTTTTGTGTTTTAGAGAGACATATAATTTTAGTTCAAAATATTTTTTTAAAAACTAAATTTAATGGTTTAAGTGATATTTATCGATAGAGATTTAAAATAAATTAAAAATCACAGCAAATTTTATAAACTAAAAAAAAAAAATCTAAAAACTAATCAAAACTCATTATTTTTAATGTTTGTACTTTTTACGATCTCTACTGCCAGCTCTATTTAAAGCTTCTCTCTAGATCTCTTATATTTTTATTGTTTAATACTTAGCATTTCCTGATCAAGCTAAACGAGTCTATTAACTAGGGTTTAATCAACAATTAAATAATCAATCAAGCCATTCAATCGGACAAATGAGCCGAGGTGGGAGCTTCGGAGGTGGACAAAGCTCGCTAGGTTATCTTTTCGGTTCAGACAATGAGATTCCAAAAAATCTTCCACCGGCTGCCCCAAAGCCTACACCACCGTACGGCTTAGATTCCACCGACGACGACAAAGCTGGGCAAAAGCCCAAGATCTCTAACAACAACAACTACCCCAGAGCTCATGGCCAAAACTCCGGCAACTTCGTCACCGTAAGTCTTCATTTTTCTTCTTATTACTCTTTAATTAATTAAATTCTTGACTTTTTCCAAATAGAAAAATATAAGGTTATAATAATCAAAATTTCAGGATCGTCCAACGACGAAGGTGAAATCGGTTCCTGGTGGAGGTTCATCTCTTGGATACTTATTCGGAGATAAGTAAAGGAATGAAAAATGAAGTTGTAAAACTAAAAAAAAAAAAAAAAAAAAA
>OVAY01000421.1:11797-60723 GCA_900406395.1 Kernera saxatilis
AAAGTTGTAAAACTAGGGTTTGTATCTTGCTCCAGTGAGGATTTTACCATATATTATACCTAAAATCTCTGTCTCTCTATATATATATATATGTAGTGATCCCTATGTAGATCTCTACGTATTACTTATTTATATATCTACGTATAGTACGGGAACGTGTGTTTTGAGTTTGCAGTTACATTTTGTCAATTTGTAAAATAATTGGTTTGTAGCACGATTCTTGAATATCTATTTATATGCATTTTCAATATTTTTTGCATATTGCCTTACATTTCGTGATCATTTGAAGTTTTTTCCTCTTTAGAAATTCGGAAAGTGGAGCTTCTTCTTTTGCACATGACAATGCAGACTAAATTGGTCGTGCCTTTGTTTATATAACTGGAAAATATATTTTTGAAGCCCAGATTAATTTCAAAATATGTAGACAACTGAACATTACTGTCATGTAAAATGTTTACAGTACTAACTTAGAAGCAGTAGAAGAAATTTTTTCAAATATTAGTATTAGATCACAATTATCGATTTATATTTACATTTTAAAAAGATATTCCAGTCCAATAAATTTATAATTGGAATCTTATAAAATGAACATGCTTTATTTTGCCGTTCTTAAGTTATCATTTAACAATATCATCGAGAAATTAATTTCCAAAATGTTTGAAACGTTTCAATACAAAATGTAATCATTGTCAAGTACTCATGAAAGCCACGTGGCTTGATTAAATCCGTAATGGGTAGATGTTTGGATCTGTTTGAAATATATATTTAATTGGGGCAAATAGAAAATAATGAAACACTATGAGGCTATTTTGTAATATTAGTTAATTAACCCAGAGTCTCGGACCTTCTCAAACCTTCCCTGTCACTGAAATTCTCCAACTTAAAAACAAATCTTCGATCACTGAAGAAAAAGCTCTTACAACAGCAAAAATTGAGACACTCATTTGATTCTGCTCAGTTGTTGAAATCGGTAATTATGACCATCTCTTTAATATCTGCTTTTCTATTTGATCTTGTCGTTTGCATTTTCCCAATCGGTATCGATGTTGTTCCCTCGAAAATTAGTGATTAATGTTGTGTTCGTGGTTACTGTTGATTTCTATCTAACCTTAATTTCTTTGTCGTTTAGATCTACTTGATTCTGTGGTTGATGCAAGAACTTTCTGAAATTAATCACTGATAGTGTTTTTAAATTTCCTCTGTTGTTGTTAGATTCACCAAGAAGATTAACGTCAGTTTTATTACTTCTTTTAATCTCTTACGGTATTTTATTTTCTTCCCTCTTGCTTGCTTGCTTGACGAATTGGTAATTGCTATTGCAAAAACAATCGATTCTTGAAGTTCTTGATCAGAAGATGAAATTGAGACTCGAAAATATACATTTATTTCCTTCAACTCGTTCTTATTTTAAGTATAATCATTGATCTGTGTTGGTGGTTTCTGTAAGAAATTAGAGTTTTCTCATACGTTGCAGAGAGCTGATATGTTACTCTATTGTTCTTGCTCGCTTGATGACTTTCACGAAACAAATTTCGACCCATTTCCAAACAGGTTAAGAGATAACATTGGATCCTAATCTCATGCGGCGTTTTCCTGCTCTTATAGACAAGCTCAAACCAATCTTGCCTGTTTCAGGATCAAACGGTAACTCCTGTATCTAAATCCTCCACAGTTTCATACGGTTTCAGTTTGTCATGAGGAAGAAAACGAAACGAGTGATTATGTTTTTATGAGAAGCAGGTAAAGTGTTGAGAACCATAGTACCGAAGAAACCTGTGAACGATAACAATAGCGAAAGAGAAACAATCAAGAAAATCGAGGAAACTGTAGAGCCAACGGTGGCCTTCAGTAGACCACCGCCATTTTCACCATTTGTCGGTCCACTGCTCATGTATTCCCTTCTTCAATCATGGTCTAGCCGCGATGAAGACGGCTAGTTGCTGCTTGGAATGTATATCATGAGATGTCTGCCAAAGTTTTCTTAATCGGAATCTCTGAAATCTAGATAAGAACTGAGTTCTTTAGCATAACCTGGTGAGATGTTTAGTAGAGATAATGAAGGTTTGATGGTGTTTATTGTAAATCGATCACTTGGTTTGGTTTTTTGAAAGCTTCATGTGTGCTATGTGAATTACATATAGTGATCAAATAAATTTTGTAGTATATGTAGTGTATATGCAATTAGTAAACACTGTTTTGATTCATTCCATTCAGTAGTAGTTTTTTCGACCAATTTTAAATTACGTTGTTTATGCATCATTTGTTGTGCTTGTAATCAGTCTTTTTGGGAAAACAACCCAAAATATTTGCTGAATGTAGAAGCGGTCCAAATGCAATACAAGCAAAACACATAGAAATAAGAAGAATATTACTCAAATGATGAATGGTGTATCATCATTTGATTGTGGAGAAGCAAAATTAATAGACAAGTGAGATTTGCTGATGAAGTGTTTAGAGATGCTTCTTTAATTTGTGTGTTGTGATTCTTTTGGCTTTAGAGACTAACGACTATGTTTAAAAACTTATCGATCAGTGACCAAAAATCTCTCCATTAAGACTACAAAAATTTGTCAATTCACAATTTTTTACTTTTGAGTGATTCTGTGCTCTCAGCAAATGTTAGGGAATTCAAAACGACAGCGTTTGGAAATACGGAAGTTCGATAATGAGCTTAATGTATTTCATCCAAAGCTAATGGGCTTAGCCAGATTTTTAGATCCATCAAGCCTTAACCTAAGTGTTTTTCTAGAAAAAAAATAGTAAGGCAATAATTTAGTAGGGAGCAGGAGCGAGTAATATTATAAACCTAATCATGTAAAGTGAACATAAAATATGATATCCCTATGCACTATAGCCATAATGCTGGGACAAAAAGCTCTCTGAAAATAATAATTAGAGAATATAGAGCAGGTACATTTACACCATTTCATTATTCTTTTCATAATTCTATTTTTAAGATCGAGTTAATAAGAAGACGACAGAAACAGTATCAATCAAGAATCCAAAGGAGAATGTAATACAATATTAAACGGGGAAAATCCCTCTCGTTGATCCTCTTAGTTCTTAGTTATTGAATTCAAATCAAAACAAAAACAACCAGTCCCATCGTTTTCTTACGGATTTTGTTTAGTTAATTTTGGAATTAGTTTGAAATTCGATTCGTTTTCTTATCTATAATATTCATCTGAAAGTCAACAAGCGAAAAATTTTTTTATACCAAACCATCTTATATTTTTATATATACCATGTACTGAGAAACGTCAAACACCAAAAGAGTAGTAGTTACAATTATCTATCATCTCCTCTAACAATTCAGCAGAAACAATCACCGCTATAGTTTCATAATTTGTCACTTTTTAATCCAAAATTTGAAGTTTTACTTTTTGCAAATTTCTATGATATTAAATTACATATACATAGACGACAAAAAAATTACATATATATATATATATATATATATATATATATATATAATTATTGACAATTCACAGTGGACAAATAATTTATATTTATGTAACTATATACATCTAAGTTGACTTTTGTACTAATAATACACCCAAAACTGATTTTTTCTAAGAAATTTTGTAATAAAGTTTTTTTCTAAGAAGATGACAACAAAGAAGAAGATTTTTTATTAATGAAACATGGATTCATAATTTTCAAAATTAATAATATAACTTTTTATCGAAAAAAAATAAATGAATAATATAACCCTACAAATGATATAAAATTGAAAATCTTTAAACTGTGAAACTATTTGTTTTTTTTAACTAAAAATATGATAATACCTGCATTGCATTAGTAAGATTGTATTGGTCATTAATGAGTTATTACGTTGGATTTCTATTTATGAATCTCTATTCTTAGAGCATCTCCATCAAGAGGTTTTCAGTGGGTTTTTCATAATAAAAATAAAGAAAAACTAAAAAAAAATATGAGAGAAAGAGAGAACCGATTCTCATATGAAATACTTTGAGAATCCCATGAGAAACTCTCATCTAGGACACATGACTCTTTATTACTGGCTCAACTTTGTTTTCTTAAATCACATACTCAATAGTTTAGAATATCAATTAAATAGTTTGTATATTATTATTTTTTATTTTTTATTTTTTTTTAAATTCTTAAAATAAATTTATCTATCTATCAAGATCCATCATGCATAAGTTTAAATTATACATTAATATTGTTTTTAATTAATATTTTTAAAAGTTAATACATTAATATATTGACGAGAAACTCAATGAATATCTCATTAATGGAGATAAAAATTTATATTAAAATTCTCACAATAAAATATATTAAAAATATTAGTATTATATTGATGAAATACTTATTAAATATCTCGCCAATGAAAATGCTTTTAATCAATACATATGAGTATTTAGAATTTCAAATTTCTAATAACCAAATCTAAAACCCATTATTATTCAAAATAAAAGCAAATCTAGGTTGATAAAATAAAAATATATCTATAAACACATGGATGACTCAAATCTAACAATATTTTACACTAATTGTAATGAGAAATCGCATCACAAAAATATAATTCTACCCTTCTTTAAATTATCAAAGCGCAACCAACGATGAAGCCAAATTAGCGACAACCATCCTTTGCTGAAAAACGAGCCAATGAAACGACGTCGCTTTGGATTTTATACGATCAGACAATGACACACGTAGATAGTTCCGTATGACCCACGTGGGAAGAGTAGGACCCACACATATTCATAGATCCGACCGCTCGTCTTTTTTGTTCATCTACACTAAACACTCAAACCTTTTTATTAGTCTTTTTTACGGTAGCACAAAAAAACTCGAAAAATTAGATAATTATTTTTTTTAATATATTTTCAACAGCAAGATAATTTACAAAATAAAAAAAAAATAAAAATAAACAAGGATAACAATCCCATTATATTTATTTTAATAGTATTTTCTCTTTTTCTGTTCTCTTTTTTTTTTTTTTTTTTNTTTTTTTTTTTTTTTTTCGTTTAGGAGTTTCTAGTGGGAGAGTATTGCGTTCTCTCTCACCTTTTATCTGTCTTTCCATCTCTCTTTTCTCGCACAGAGAAGCAAAAAAAATAAAAAAATTTCACATTAGTCTTTCCCTAATTTTCTCGCGTTTTCCCTCGATTTCTCAGGGTATCAACAATCTCATTCACATTGATCTTTCTTTTTAGGAAAGAAAGATCCAATTTTTTCGGTTCCTCCTCTCTTCTGGGTACGAATCAAGAGTTAGAAAGAACACTGTTTCTTTTCTTCCCGAATTTCAAACAGACCCCAATATTAATTAGAAAAGCTAGGGTTTGTTTGTTTTTTTCTTTCTTCTTTTGATTTGTGGTGTGTGGGGGAAGAAGAAGAAGAAAAAAAAACAAAACAAAATTGGATGAAAGGCAACCAGAAAGATTCGTCGGAGAAACCCATATGGGATCGGAGCTCATCGAGTACTTCCATACCCGGAATGTGGTCGGTAACCCGGCCGGGTCCAAAACTAATGGTTTGGCTAATCTGCTTCATCGTTTTCACTTACATTATCTACATGCTTAAGCTCGTCTCCACCTCACGCTCCTGTGACGATTCCACTCCTTTCACCACCGTCTCCGCCGTCTCCACCGTCTCCACTAACGCCTCCAATGTCTCTTCTTTCTCCTCCGCCGTAGCTTCACGGCGGCGCGATTGGGAGGAGGAGGAAGACACCGTAGACGAGCCGACCGATCTCAACCACGTGGTGTTCGGGATCGCTGCGTCGTCGAAGCTATGGAAACAGAGGAAAGAGTATATCAAGATCTGGTACAAACCAAAACACATGCGTGGCTACGTTTGGTTGGACAAGGAGGTGAAGAAGAGCAGCAGCAGCGACTACGATGAAGACGACGATCTTCTTCCGCCGGTGAAAATCTCCGGCGGAACTGCTTCTTTCCCTTACACGAACAAGCAAGGGCAGCGTTCGGCGTTGCGGATCTCGAGGATCGTGTCGGAGACGCTGCGTTTGGGTCCGAAGAACGTGAGGTGGTTCGTGATGGGTGATGACGACACGGTGTTCGTCACGGATAATCTCATAAGGGTGTTGAGGAAGTATGACCACGAGCAGATGTATTACCTCGGGAGCTTGTCGGAATCTCATCTCCAGAACATATTTTTCTCCTACGGGATGGCTTATGGTGGAGGAGGATTCGCGATAAGCTATCCATTGGCTAAGGCTTTGAGCAAGATGCAAGATCGGTGTATACAGAGGTATCCAGCATTGTATGGATCAGACGATCGCATGCAAGCTTGTATGGCCGAACTCGGAGTTCCACTCACTAAAGAACTTGGCTTTCACCAGGTAAGAATTTTGTCGGAGAATTTTCAGTGGCATTTGGTTGATTTGGGCAAAATGGGTAGTTAATTGCTGGTGTTGGGTTGTTGCCAAGTGGTTAATTGTCTTATAAGTATGGAAATTGAGATTCTTGAGGAGTTACTGAAACGGGAATTAATGATTTTTGAGTCTTAGAGCTTGGTGTTTCTCGTTTAGTGTAGAAAATATAAGCAAGTTTGATGATTTATTGGCAAAATTGGCGTTTTTTTAATGATTTTGTGACATGGGTATCAATTAGCTAACTTGGAAACGGAATCTACTAAACAAAGTTCAAAAGACTAGTTTTAGGGGCAATGGCGTTAGTACTAAACTTTCAAAGTTTGAAGCTTCGGAAGAAGCCGTCAATGTTTCAATGTGCTTCTAAGAAAGCTTCTTCTGTTAGAATCTCAAGCTGGTTAATGATATTTCAGTTTCGTTTCTTTGTTTCTCTTTTTTGCGTCGATGCTATTTTGGCAAATTTTTCCGTGGTTTGGTACCGACATCTCGGCGCGTGAGTAGTAGCTCAATGTCGTCCATTAACTTTTAGTTAGATTGTTAAATACAGGTGTAAGAGTGGGACCCGCCTTTCTGTTTTCACACTTAAATGACTTATTTCTCATATTATTCTACTCGCACATAGGGCGCGTGCAATCCACGCTCCTTGCAACATCTCTAACATCCTTTTATCCGTTTCAGTACGACGTGTACGGGAACCTCTTCGGGCTCCTCGCCGCACACCCAGTAACACCGTTCGTCTCAATGCACCACCTAGACGTTGTGGAGCCAATCTTCCCCAACATGACCCGTGTCCGCTCTCTCAAGAAGCTAACCATACCAATGAAGCTCGACTCAGCCGGGCTTCTCCAACAGTCTATATGCTACGACAAGCACAAGAGCTGGACAATCTCGGTCTCGTGGGGCTACGCGGTCCAAATATTCCGCGGAATATTCTCTCCTCGGGAAATGGAAATGCCTTCTAGAACCTTCTTGAATTGGTACAAAAGGGCGGATTACACCGCCTACGCCTTCAACACCAGGCCGGTTAGCCGTAATCCTTGCCAAAAACCGTTTGTGTTTTACATGTCAAGCACGAAATTCGACACACAGCTGAACACGACGGTTAGCGAATACTCGAGACACCGTGTTTCGCATCCGTCTTGCCGGTGGAAGATGACGAACCCAGCTGAGATTAACACCATCGTCGTCTACAAGAAACCGGACCCTCATCTATGGGAAAGGGTAAGTAACACAATATCATTTTTAGCATATGGTTAAAATGTGAATAATGTTATGTACTTACTGGTTTTTGTGTTTTGTACAGTCACCTAGGAGGAACTGTTGCAGAGTATTACAAACAAAGAGGAATAATACGTTATGGATCAATGTTGGTGTATGTAGAGCAGGTGAAGTCACTGAAGTTAAGTAATTTTTTTTTTATTTTGAAGGGAAGAAAAATTAGAGGTTTTTAGGCCCCCTCGTAATTTTTGCCACGTTATTTTAAATTTTATTCATTGAGATTCCGTCCTAGTTTTTCTCTCAGTATATGATAGGTATAAGAAATGCAATATTTTCTCAAATACAATTTTATAAATTAGAATTTAGAGAAAATATAGTATAAAAAATCGAGCTCTCTGAATTTAGTAAATACTTTCTTTACGAAACCTAGTACATTTCGTAATGAAATAAAATTATCGGAAACTTTATTTTATCAGAACAAAATATGTTAATCCTGGATCTACGGTTCGTAAATTGTATTGGACTCTCTACTTTCCAAAAAAAAAAAGATTATTCAAAAGGAAAAAAATTCATCAAATCTCTCAGTCCAAGAGGGACGTCTCAGATAACAACAAACACCATTTGAGGTCAAATCTTATACAAACAAAGACCTCGAAACAACCCACCAACGTTCAACACTTGAGCAGTACACACAGCATATATCAACGACTTGAAAGTGAGTAAATGAGAGATGAAATAAAAATCTTCCGAATTGGAATAGAAACCAGGTAAAGAGCGATTACTTTGGGTAAGCACCGGGAGGAGGATAAGAACCGGGAGGAGGATAAGCACCGGGAGGAGGGTATTGAGAATAAGCTGGAGGATTTTGAGGATAGCCAGAAGGTGGATAACCTTGTGGAGGGTTTTGAGGATAACCAGAAGGTGGATAACCTTGTGGAGGATAACCGATTGCGGGTGGAGTGGCTTGATCAAACCGTGACATGTGCTGAACCGGAGGCACTGCCATTGGCTGTGGACCGAACTTACCGTCTCTTTTGTCCATTTCCACCTTGTGTTGTGTCTAAGGGAGCATCACAGAAGTACAAGATTTTATCATGAAGACTGTTATATTAGAATTTTGAGAAGGTGAGATTGAAATGGGTTGTTATCATGACTTTACCTGCATACAAGCGCAAACCCTGCGGATGAAGCAAAATATGATATATCAGGATGATAGGTTTAAAAATCGGGTTTTGATTTTAAGTCTTTTAAGAATGAAATTACAGATCGGGAGATTCTTACGTGCAGTAGACCATGTCTGCTAAACAAGAGAGCAGCTGCGAAGCTTCTGAAAGCTCATCAATGCCGACTATACATGCAACTATGGAGAATATGCAAGCCACTTGGCTGAGGCAAACCATGAAACCCTACACAGCCAAGAAAACATAGGTTAAGACACTCGTATTTTCGTTTTTCATAATCCCTTTTCTATCTATTCTAGTTTCTTGTGTGCATCAATAACCGGCGTGGTTTGGGTAATAGGGATATACTTACAATGATGCAGTTGTCACATTGTGTTGTCTGAATTTGGAACTCATCTTGCAGAAGAAAACGAGTCGAAGCCACCGAGGTTCCAAAGCAGCAAAAGACCTGCGATTGTTTTCCTATTTAGAACACCGGACAGTTGCTAACAATACACGGGGTTGCAACATAAGTCATGACTAGGCATAAACTAAGATTGTATGCATAAGTTACATGAAGCATTCCGTTGCTGAAATTAAAATTTCTGGACTCTTAACAGTTATAAAAAGACTTCATTTAAAGATAATACCTTACAAAATCAAGATCCTTACCTCAGTAGCAAGACAAAATTGAGGACATTTGGTTTCTCCACACCTGCCGCTGCAAGGCATGTAACCGGCGCAGCATGTGTACCTGTGAGACAAAGAAGGATCCTTTTTTTGTAAACTACGAAGGTCGCATTGGAATGGATCTATGTGAAGGTACTTGAATGTGCGGAATACCTTGACATGTCATTGTAAAGTGCACGCTTGCGGAGCAAGTATGAGGCACAAGGGGCACTGTAAGGGGAAGAACACAAGGCATTTACATGTGTATGGAACAAAGCAGACACCAAAGAGATACAGATCACACAATGTCATACTCCTATGCAACAATCTGTAGCACTAATCAAAGATTGAAGAATTCGTATTTATCACAGAAATTAGGATCAATCCATAGAGAAAATTTCTTAATGAAATGGAAAATGATGACCGGCATACCAAGCCGATCTAAGACCGTAATTAAGAAATTATTTCAAAGCCAAATCTTCGTCAATTCAGATAAACACGATCTACTACTCGAAATATCCAAATTCCAAATACAAAGAGAGCAAGCAACGAAAAATCTCAGATCGAGCAGAGCTTACCACCACAACGCGAAGCAGCAATCTGCGAACAACAACAACACAGATATTGCTCGATCAGCACCCAAAACCGATTAAACACAAATTTCAAAGAGAGAAAGAAGAGAGAGTGGGAAATTACAGGGAGTATCGCCCTGGATACTGTGCGTGAGATCCGTGTGCCAGACGTTGCGAAAGTTCTGGCGTTGCTGCATCTTCTCCGTGTCCAATTTCGGCGCCATTTTCGCAAGGATCTGATTCGATGACAAACTGAGTCAATCTAGAGAGAACACTCACGGGCGAGAAGCGATAAGGATCAGAGACTCGTAAAAGTCTTGAGAATCTGATCAATCGCTTTCCTCACAAACGTGTTTCTGACTTCATCCCTCTCAATCGTCAACTTGAGAAAAAAGAAGAAAACAATAGTAGACCTCCGTTTTGCCCATTCTTCTCCCCTGGATGGCAACTGGCGTTGACTAGACAAAGTTATGAGGCGTTACGAGAAATATCAATAGTATTAAGGTTAAATTGAAATTAACTTTCATTTAAAACCGACCTAATACTTTCATTAATCATCAAAACCATCCCCATCTGAGAACTAATGGTCAAAGTCTCAAAATTCAAAAACATACAAACGAAGTGGGCTAAAATTACCAAAAGGCCCATTGAACAATCGTTTCAATTTTTTTTTGTTTCCAGCAATTTCCCGTCTTCGTCTCTCTGTGTCACTCATCGTCTCGGTGGAGAAGTGTTGAGGTCGAAGAAGGGAGAAATGAGCGGCCATGATTCCAAATACTTTTCAACAACGAAGAAGGGAGAGATCCCTGAGCTCAAGGAAGAGCTTAATTCACAATACAAGGTTCTTCTCTCCATCTGATTCATATATGGTTTACGTGTGGATCTGTGATCCGCCATTATTACGATTCTGATTTCCTCTCAGTTATTCGTTTATTTTTTAGTAATTCTTTTCCGGTAGATCTGTATGATTGTGGATTCGAATTGATCGATTAATTTTGTTGCTATGTAGTGGAAATTGGTTTTGGTATTATTTGGAAAGAGTGATGATGGTGTACGTTATGGCAATGTGTTCAATGGTTGATTTGAAAATAGATAGAAATGGAAGAAAATTCAGAGAATGGCTAATGCAGGGATGTGTGCAATCTCGCATACACTTTTTGGGAGTTTAGATTGGTGGATCATATGTATTGATTTGAATCTGGATCAATGCATTGGTTGGACGATCAGTGACCGTCTCATCTTCTTCGTACAAGATTAATTTCTCTTTAAATGAAGGACTACATTAATCTAATTACTTTATTATTGATATGTGGTCCAGATAGATTTCAGTTAAACATCTTATGTAAGGACAAGTCTTTTTACGTTGATTGACCTTAGTTCTGATCTATCCTATCCAGTTTTTTTCAATATTGGCATCTACAAGTACGAATTTTCGAGTTTAATATCTAGCACAAGATTACATTTTAATAAGATGCCAATGGTACTGATTCAAGATGGTGGCATGGGTTTCTTTTTTGCTTCAGTTTCCTAACTTTTCTTTTCTTCTTTATGTTCCTAGGATAAGAGGAAAGATGCTGTTAAGAAGGTTATTGCGGCAATGACTGTTGGAAAGGATGTTTCATCACTTTTCACCGACGTAGTTAATTGCATGCAAACGGAGAATCTGGAGCTGAAGAAGCTTGTTTACTTGTATTTGATAAACTATGCAAAAAGCCAGCCAGATCTTGCTATCCTTGCAGTAAATACTTTTGTAAAGGTAACCTTCAAGCTACTTTCATATAGTCTTTTCATCTGTAGCCTGCCCAAAAAAAGAACGGACATATGCTAGTTTCTTGGTCTTTCTCTAATTCTGGAAGAATAAACTTATCATTATTAAACTCGTGCTTTGTATTCGGCAGGATTCACAAGACCCAAATCCGTTGATCCGTGCCTTGGCTGTGCGGACAATGGGCTGCATTCGTGTTGATAAGATCACAGAATATTTGTGTGATCCTCTTCAGAAATGCCTAAAGGTTGAGTTTTTATGCTACCTTGCCACTGGAACTTGTATCAACATCTTTATGTCCCTCAAGATTTTTTTTATATCCTGACTGATGAAATACTTCTGTGTTTTCTGGCCTTTTGCAATTTTCCTTTCTCAGGATGATGATCCATATGTCCGCAAGACAGCAGCTGTTTGTGTTGCTAAACTGTTTGACATAAATGCTGAATTAGTTGAGGATAGGGGTTTCCTTGAAGCCTTGAAGGATTTAATATCAGACAATAATCCAATGGTTGTAGCAAATGCTGTAGCAGCCCTTGCAGAGATACAAGAGAATAGTACTAGTCCCATCTTTGAAATTAATAGTACCACCCTCACAAAGCTCCTTACAGCTTTGAATGAATGTACTGAGTAAGTCTTTCCTGATTTCAGTATCATACTTTCACTCAGATTGTGTCTTATTGACTATTTTTAGTCAGATCATCATTAGCTTTTGTCTTCGAAGAATGTACAGGTTGCCCTAAATATTCACAGTAGGATAATCTGTTGAGTTGCGAAATGACTTGCTTCTTGTGTTATAGCATCATTTTATGTATGCTTGTTATGTGTATCTAGCCTATAACTGTGGCTGTTTAGGATGTCTTTGTTGTTATTGAACGTTTCCTGTGTAGATAAAGACTCATGGTTTTGAACTTTGGGGAAAGGGATCCATAAAAGACTATATTTCCCTTGCTTGCTCGCTGGATACATATTATAGTTTTCAATCTTTTCACAGATGGGGTCAAGTTTTTATATTAGATGCTTTGTCGAAGTATAAAGCAGCTGATCCTCGTGAAGCTGAAAATATTGTTGAGAGAGTCACTCCAAGGTTGCAGCATGCCAACTGCGCTGTTGTGCTTTCAGCTGTTAAGGTGACACTTTCGAAAAAAAATTATATTTCTCTGGATTGTCATTTGTCGTCAGTCAAACTTGTTTGTAAAATGTCAACTATATGCCTTTGCATAGTTTTCTAATGCTATTCCTCTTTTGTCCTTTTCTCCGCGAGCTTTCCAGATGATCCTTCAGCAGATGGAGCTTATCACTAGTACAGATGTAATTCGAAATCTTTGCAAGAAGATGGCTCCTCCCTTAGTTACATTGCTTTCTGCAGAACCTGAGATACAATATGTTGCACTTCGTAACATTAACCTTATTGTCCAAAAAAGACCCACTATTCTTGCCCATGAAATCAAGGTAGCCTGATCCTGTCTCGTAGACTCTCAAAATAAGCAATTGATATTTTTATATTTATTCATAAAGCTTCATGTTTTTCTTGTAGGTGTTCTTTTGCAAGTATAATGATCCGATTTATGTCAAGATGGAGAAGTTGGAGATTATGATAAAACTTGCTTCTGATAGAAACATAGACCAGGTAATCCTTTCTACAATTTTTATCATCTGCTGTTTGTTCAAGTTATTTTGTTTGGTGCATATTATGATGGTTTCTGGAACATGCTAGTGTAGGTTCTTCTAGAGTTCAAAGAGTATGCCACAGAAGTAGATGTTGATTTTGTTCGGAAGGCTGTTCGTGCAATAGGCCGATGTGCCATCAAACTAGAAAGAGCAGCTGAACGGTGCATCAGTGTTTTACTTGAGCTGATCAAGATCAAAGTAAACTATGTTGTTCAGGAGGCTATTATTGTCATCAAAGATATATTTAGAAGATATCCAAACACGTAAGTTGAATTATTTCAATTTTCTTTTTTGTGCCATCCTGAAGTGCTGTAGAATTCTCTTTAATCTTGGCTATGTCATTGAAAACAACGTACAGGTATGAGTCCATAATTGCAACACTCTGTGAGAGTCTAGACACATTGGATGAACCAGAAGCTAAGGTAATGAAATTTGTTGTTTGCGTGGTCTTAAATAGCTAGAAGCTTCCCTATGAGAAATAAATCTTAAATCAGTGAAACTCATACTCTTGCATTTGTTGGCATCTTGAAAGGCATCTATGATTTGGATCATTGGTGAATATGCTGAAAGAATCGACAATGCGGATGAACTTCTTGAAAGCTTCCTGGAGAGTTTCCCTGAGGAACCAGCACAGGTCCAGCTGCAGCTTCTTACAGCTACAGTCAAACTATTTCTGAAGAAGCCAACTGAAGGCCCGCAACAAATGATTCAGGTTCAGCCATGACCAGTATAAATAACACCTTTTGCTGCTCTAATCGAGCACATGTATATGACAACAGGCCCGGCTTTTGCCACGTTTCAAATTTTCAGGTTGTCTTGAATAATGCTACTGTGGAGACAGATAATCCTGATCTCAGGGATCGTGCATACATCTACTGGCGTCTTCTATCTACTGATCCCGAGGTATGTTTCCTTGATATGTTATACTACAATTGTTCAAGCACATTGGACAATGAGAAACTATCATCTGTTTTACCCACAATCATCAGTGCTCTTCTTTTGACTAGGCGGCCAAAGATGTTGTTTTAGCTGAAAAGCCTGTGATTACTGACGACTCGAACCAACTTGACCCGTCACTCCTGGATGAGCTTCTTGCAAATATTTCCACCTTGTCCTCTGTGTATCACAAGCCTCCTGAGGCTTTTGTAACCCGCTTGAAAACCACAGTTCAGAAAACAGAAGATGAGGACTATGTGGAAGGGAGCGAAACAGGATATTCCGAGACATCTGGTAATCCAGTTGAAGGTGCAGCGTCCCCTCCAGGCACCTCAGGTTATGTCCCACGGCCAGCTCCTACAGCAGCTGCCTCAGCTCCTGTGCCCGATCTGCTAGGTGACCTAATGGGGTCAGATAATGCTGCAATTGTCCCTGTAGATGAACCCATAACTCCGTCAGGGTGAGTTTGGCTTGAATCGTGGAACTTTTCTATTGTATTAAAAGTCTCTATAGGCCACATATGCGGTGTTCGATGGACTAGTTTATTCAATCATATCTATTTGGATCACCTTGTCGTAAATGAAACTCATCAGATCTCCTAAAATTGATTGCAGTCGTCCGCTGCCTATTGTCCTGCCAGCATCAAGCGGTCAAGGTCTGCAGATTAGCGCTCAATTAACCCGACAAGATGGTCAAGTATTCTACAGTATGCTCCTCGAGAACAACTCGCAGTCGCTTCTTGATGGTTTCATGATTCAGTTCAACAAAAACTCATTCGGCCTTGCAGCTGTTGGACCTCTTCAGGTAACAGTAGTTGAATATGCTATACATCCGCTCTTGTTATCCTGAATTCTTGAAACTGATGTATGGGCTTTGTACTATTTTAGGTTCCGCCTCTGCAACCCGGAGCATCTGCGAGGACAATGCTGCCAATGGTATTGTTCCAGAACATGTCTGCTGGGCCCACCAGCTCGCTTTTGCAAGTTGCTGTCAAAAACAACCAGCAGCCTGTCTGGTACTTCACCGATAAGATTGTACTTCACGCTCTTTTCTCGGAAGATGGTAGAATGGAACGCGGAACCTTCCTCGAGGTAAAAGACGATATATATATATATATAGATAATATGATAAAGATTTCATTAATAATACCACATCAGCATGTTAGCCATTGAGTAAAAGTGGAAAAGGGCTTATGATATTAAGATTGTCTGGTAATTAGTGACTGGTTTGGGCTCTTTAGATGCTTGGGAGAGTTAGGGTGCTCTAGAACTCACCCTAGGTTATGATTTCCTTGATTTTAAGTTTCTAGTTTCAGTAAGAATTATAGGAAGATATTGATTTCTGATCATAATGCTTAAACACCAGTTGCTTTGGGTTGGATAATTGCTGAGTATAGAGATATAAAACATTGTATTGTGAATAGACATGGAGATTCTTACCGGATTCAAACGAGGTCCAGAAGGAATTCACCGGGATAACCATCACGAGCGTCGAGTCAACGCTTGACTTGCTGGCCGCGTCAAACATGTTCTTCATAGCAAAGCGTAAAAACGGAAACCAAGACGTGCTCTATCTATCGGCTAAAGTCCCAAGAGGCGTACCGTTCTTGATCGAACTAACGGCCATGGTGGGTCAACCTGGTCTCAAATGTGCCGTCAAGACTCCAACCCCAGAGATCGCTCCTCTCTTCTTTGAAGCCGTCGAAATTCTCTTCAAGCCTTGATTTTGATTTTTACATTTGTCAAAAGGGTAACCAAATTATTCCCTTTTTTTTTTTGTAATTCTTTTAGTGTATGTACTATGTAGTAAGTGTAAGTGATTGCTCTTTTTTGTTTCCCTCGCTTGGTATCTAATAATATCTGACTCACTGTTTGTTTCTAATTTTTGTATTGGGACCCACTCGGTTTTTGATTTACCAGTGTGATGATGATGACTTTTTGTATTATTATCAGCAAGTGCTATCTAGTATTTAGTGACCGACATGAAATCAAAAGCTCCCCAAGTGGAGCGAAGAGATTCCTACACGTAAACTAATTCTTTTAGTATTTGAAAATTTGGTACTTTCTTCAGAAGAGATATGAGTAGATGGATGCGTATAGACACTGGGCCCGTTATGCGACGTAGCATATCCCCTAGTACGAATCTTGGTTTTCTGTAACATTCCCAAAATAGCTTCGTTGAAAATTGAAACTAATGATCTTGATGTTGTTGATCTAAACGAAGCTCAAAATTGAAAGAAAAAAAAAAGTAATAGTACTATGTAAGCACAAATGCAAAAAAGCTGTTAAATGTTATATAAATCAAATATTAAAAACCAAAACAGATTGAGTTTCTAAACTTGAGGACCTAGCGTGAGATTGAAGTAATGCCACCGAATATCAGAGTTTAGTCAGGAGCTGACTATCACATAAAAAAATTTGGAAAAAAGCATAAGGAAAAATATCATAAAACTACTCTTATTAGTTTTAAAAAAAAAATTAATATCAAATATAATAATATATATATTTAGATGTTTTACAGATGAATACAGTATTTTTAATTCGGCAGGCTTACGTTTTTAAGTGGATACCATAAATATTAAATACTAAGTGCTCCAATCTTGAAAATTAAATATTTACACAATGCTAATAAAATAAAGTATTCTTTGGCCCCACCAAGATATTATATTAGTTTATCTACAGATAATGTTTTAAATCTTGGTATTTCATAAATACGTTACTAATTTTTTTAAACAAAAAAAATATTTTACTAATCTATCTAGAAAATTGTTTTCCTGATTTATTAATCTGTAGTTTCTTTTGCCAACTTATTGTAAAAAAATTTAAAGCATAATTCTTAATTTTAAAGGTATAATAATTATCGGATATTAATGTGATTTACTGAGAATGCTTATATAGCTATGACTTTTGTATACTTTATCATCCAAAAAAGTATAAACTTTTGGTGTTCATATCATGAAATCCAAATATACTAAGTGGCGTGGTGGGAAATAAAATTTATTTATAAATCCCGAGTTTTCTGTTGAAAAAACAAAATCCGGAGTTTCCTTGTACGATATGGTTTGTGATTTTAATGAATATAAATACAAAAAGTTTGATTAACAACCAAAATAACCATTAAAGTAATTTGATTTGATTTCATCTCTCTGATAAAGTCGCCTCTCTCGTCGCAGCCAGTCTTCTCCCTCTCCCTCGCTTTTCAGAAAATTCTCACATAAAATTCTTATTCAACGAAAAACCTCAAGAGCTTCCCACGAATCCTAACAAAACAACGGATTTTTAATTAAGGGAAAGATCAAAGCTTCTTTTTCTGGGTTTTGGGTAATTTAATCATCTTTTTCTTCTCCGTTACGAAAGTCCCTTTATTTTTCTTTCGTAGGATCACGAACTCTTCTTCTTTTCTGTATTGGTTTCCTCTGTTTGGTAGCTCTGAGAAAATTGGTTTTTTTGTTTGTTTGTTTCTGTGTTTCAACCCACTTGTTTAGTTTCTGATTCTACTATCTCTATTTTTGATCTCTCTGTTTTCTGGGTTTTGGATTTGATTTTTGGTAATGATAGTATCTCTATTGTGGTAAACCTAATTTTTTCAGTACTTTCATGCTGAATCAAGCTTTTTTAATTTGTAAGCTCAAGATGTTCTTAGGATCATATGATTTTTCCATGACTACTAAACATGAAATTTGATTACATTTTTTTTTGTTGGTTAATGAATTTTGACTACACAAGAGTCTTTTAAGGGTTTGAGTGTATTGAAGTAGATACAACTGTATTGTTTTAATCTCCTGGCTAGCTATCATCTCATTGTTTTTGTTTTTTATGGGTCAATATATGATCTCATTGTTACTGTAAAGCTATATATGTTACATTGAAGTGTTTAGAAGTGGTTTCTCAGTTACTAAGAATGATCACAGAGCTTGATTTTTCCCTCCCATTAGAGTTTCGATAACGAGTTTTCATATATTTGGTCTGGAAATTTCAGGTTTTTTGTAACCTGAAGAGCTGAAATACACTGTTCTGTGAACTGTCAAAAGACTTGGTTTAACCGTCCAAAGAATGGGTTGCTGCTGCTGTTTCCCGAGTATACCCGAAGTAAAGCTTCTTCTAAATGTTTCCGAAAAAAATGTTGTGTTGGTTTCCTTTTCTTATGTTTTATTGTTTTCTGCAGAGCTCAAGAACTATAGATGAGCATGTTCCTTTATCTCGTGCACCGCCTTCCTCTGTGGTATCCACTGAAGCAGAAAATAGAGATTTGGTCTCTAATATATACACTGTAGCGCTTCAGCCGCCTATTCCTTTAGCATTCTCGTCTAGAAATCTTCAAACTCCATCAAAATTGCCAAGAACTCAGAGCAATTCGAGTGAAGGAGCTCGCGGAATCACACACGCTGTTCCAGAGAAGGAAACGTGGCCTGTTGGTGATCTAAGTGATCTTGATCTAAAGAAACAGGATCGAGAAACCATTGACGAGTGTCCAATTTGCTTAGAAGGTATTCAAAGTCACATACCAAAGATAAGCTTTTGTTAAACATCCTCTTCTTCATTTGTTTTGTTTGTTTTTGCAGAATATGAGATCGAGAACCCGAAATTGCTCACTAAATGTGGCCATGATTATCATCTCGCGTGCATACTTGAATGGATGGAAAGAAGCGAGGCTTGTCCAGTTTGTGACAAGGTTTGTGTCAATGAAAAATCGGCCTTTTTCACATACATTTTCGACTTCCCGGGTCACTTGACTATAGAGTCATTTCTTTTATTCTTTGCGCAGGAATTGGTACTCACTGAATCATAATCGAAACGAAGTAAAACAAGAAACAGAGAGCACAGAACAAGAAGTGCGAGAAAAAGGTACAGAAGATTTGATTAAACCAGCATTAGGTGATAGTGTGGTGGTATATGATGAACATTGTTGCTCTGTTACATTCATAAGCTTTGAGTTCCTTTTGATTGTTTTTTTTCTTCTTACCAATCT
This sequence comes from Kernera saxatilis, assembly GCA_900406395.1. Lineage (NCBI taxonomy): Eukaryota > Viridiplantae > Streptophyta > Magnoliopsida > Brassicales > Brassicaceae > Kernera > Kernera saxatilis. The sequence continues at coordinate 31,112 of OVAY01000421.1, forward strand.
TTTGATTATTTATTTATATCAGACACAAAGACATAGAAAAGTTAAAGAGCAGTTTGAGAAGAGCCTGAAAATTCATAGACTTTACTGCGTAAAAAAAGGATTCTCTGACAAATTTATTACTAAACCGTCTGTATAAATCTAACTCTTACGGCTAAAATAATGATAATGAAAAGACAAAAAAAAACAAGAAACTCTAACTTTTAACTTTTACAAGCCCTAAAAGCCTCTCTCTATTACGGTGAAGTGTTATGAATCTGATGAACATTGGATAAAAGCCTCGTTAACTTACTCAATGTCTCTCGAGCCGACACAGTCCCAGGATGATCCTCTCCTGAGATCGAAGTTCTTATGAAGATTGCTTTTCTGATCAGATCATCAGCCAAACCGAACTGCCCTCCTCGTAACATCAGCTTAGCTCGAGTCTCTAGCACGGTGGCTCGAGCCAGAGCAAGCTCTTCCCATAGAATAGGGTTTAGCTGAGCGCTCGTCTGAACCGGTCTCCAGCAAAGCGACTTGTCTAGCCACTTCTCCACTGGCGTCACTAGCATTTGGTCAGCCGCTTCAAGAGCGTTTGTGCAAACCCTGAGTAGCTCCACCGCGGCGCTACACCGCGAAAACGTTATGAAAGTTCTGATCGCTAGAGGCAAGATTACTTGTTTCACAAGAACCAGCAGCTCTGTTATCTTCAGCTGGAGAGTCGGAGCTTCGTTGCTGAAACCGAAAAGCAAGAAACAAACCGCCCAGATTTGCTCTGCGGTTTCTACGGTCGATCCGCGGTTTATCACCGCTTGTACCATCGCAGGAGCGTTTTCGTTCACGAGTACTCGATTTCTCGCATAGAGTTTCGCGAGCTCGTGGATTTGTATAAATCCTAGCTTGATGCTGCTGGTTCGAGCAATGTTGAATCTAAGTAACATAGAAGCAGCTTCAGCTCCTGATCGCTTGGAGTTTGAAGACGCAAAACCGCAGGTTATAGCACGTCTCAGTCTTCTCCATAGCCGTTTCGGACCTCTGTGTTTCTCAGGGAGTTTATGAGCAGCCAAAGCTAACAGAGAAGCTGGAACCGGCGCCGGAGCTAACCATCCGCTCGCAACAACCATTCTGGTAGCCAAACTTCTCGGTCCATCCGCATGATCAAAGATCGAAAAACAAACTTCAAACAGCTGCAACAGAAACGCATTTCTTCTCAACAAATTCCCGTCCCGACCGCTACATGACATCTCTCTTAACGGCATTCTGTTTATGGTGTCCAAAAGCCGGCTCGGGTTTATAGGAAGCTCTGACAATATCGCTCCCACGACCGCTAATCCCAACGTTAACCGCCCGAGTTTCTCTTCAATCGCTCTCAATGCATCCATTTCAGACACCGGATAATCTTTAACGTTACCCTGCATCAACGACATAGCTTCAGCACCAGAGAGGTAAGAGAGTTTCATTGGCTCCATGTTCATAACTCGGGAGAGACGGGTAGATATCAAGATGTGAGTCCCGCCTCCAAACCGAGGTAGAAGATCCATCACGAGCTTCGAATCCCACCAGTCTTTTTCGCTCTCCAAGTTATCGATCACAACCAAGAAGGGTATATTCCTCATCAGCTCTTTTCTGATTCTTGAAATCGCAGCGTCTTCTTGCTCTTCGAAGCTCTTCATCCGCGTTTTATCAGAACAATTCTCTATCCCGACATCTACTTCCAAATACTGATAAAGATTCAGATAGTTCTGTCTGATGTAACGGCTCTCACCGCCTATCCAAAGAACCATCTTATACCTCTGGTGATGCCGGTAAGCAAACTCAAGAAGCAGCTCGGTCTTTCCAATCCCCGATTCACCGGACACGCAAGCCACGCCTTTCCCGTAAACAATCTTCATGGACCGTTTTCTCCTCGTGTTCCTTCCTAACTTCACTTGATTCCGCGATGGCAAATCCATACTTTGCATCTCGATCTCTTTCTCCGACTCCTTCCACACAACCTTCTCTTTCCCTTTCTTCCGTCTTTCTTCCGCTGATCCGCTTTTATTCCACCCGAGCATCACGTTCTTCTTCCTTCTCGTCGGTCTTGCCTTTAGCTCAAAGTAATCCCTCTCCGAATCTCCAGCAACATCTCCAAATAAAACGAACTCTAGCTCGGATAACTCCTTCTTCCTCCCAACAAAACTCTCGTTCCGCGGATACGGAAACTCCTCTTTCTCCGCTTTGTCCCGCCATTTCGTCAACCGCTCCACAATACTTCTCCTCCCTAACCGCATTGCCAATAACGTAACCGCCCTGAAAACACAATCTCTCCAGTTACCTTCATGAGCTTCAAGCTTCCAATCATCAACCCGCGATAACCCGTGAACCGCCTCTTTCCACTCTTTCTCAATCCCTCCATACAAATCCCACAACTCCCCTCCATGTTTCTCCCACAAATCTCCTCTCTTTTCAACTATATCTCTCACAAGACAGTCTCCAGGAGATAGATCGAAGAAAACCGGAACCAGATTCTTCTTGTTTGCGAAAAACCGTAGCTCCTCGATCGTGTAAGGATTCTTAAACGCCTTCCTCGTTAGAATTATGACCCCGAACGAAGCACCGTCCATCGCTCTCTCGACTATCCTCTGTTTCCGGGAACTCCTGCACCGTCCTCTATCCGACATGAAACAACTCATCCCTTGAAACTCCAATTCAGCTCTGAGCCAATCAGCAAACCGAAGCAAAGAAGGCTTCTGACCGTGCAATCCTAAGAACACATCACAACATCTCACCCTGTTGTACGAAACAGAGACCGAAGATGTCTGAGTATACGACGAAGAATCATGTCCTCTTCCATATCTAGAAGGCGTGTAGGAGATCACACTACTCGAAGCGATTCGATCAGCCTCGACGAGGTTCTGAGACTGAGGAGGTGCTGCTAAAAACCCGAGCTCGGTGGGGTCTTGGAAACCGGAGCTGGAGCTAAGGGGATCGAAGCTATCACATTGAGCATCAGAGCGAGTGGATTCGGATAGTTCTTGTTGGATTTTGGGAGATCTTGGAGAGAAAAACGGAGACTGATTAGCTGAGAAGAAAGCAGCTGAGGATGATGAAGACATGTTCCTGGAGGGCTTTGTCGGATATTGCCCGAACCTGGAACTGTCACCTCGAGAATCCATAACCACAATTTTTCCTTTATTGACAATCTATCAAATCCCATAAATGCAGCTTATGAATCCATCGAATCCAATCTGATACCAATTTTTAAGAAAAGAAAAAGTCAAGCAGCTGTTAAAACATAAGCAAGATGAAACATAGAGATAGGAGAGGTTTTGGATTTCAAGATTTCTAAGTAGTGAACTTTTAAAGATGCAAGATTTGGACAGAAAGGAACCCTAGAAAGAAAGCTTACAGCTTTGAAATCAATTTGTGCATAAATTTGGTAAGAAATGAAATTAAACGGCAATGAAATTCAAGAGTTTATACCATAAGTTTTTTCTGAAATCTTGACATTAGTGAATAGTTATAAGATGGTTTCACACATAAGGCACACATAAGGGAAAAAAAACACTTCCCAAAAGCAAATAAGGAGAAATCATGATTTTTTTCTTTTAAGGAAAATAATTGATTTTGAGGACGTTGCAGATCTAAGTAGAAAGGGAAATAAAATAATCATTTTTAAACAATGAAAATGAAATTTTTGATATTATTTTTTTCTTTTTCGTACAGAGATTCAGATCTGAGAACTTACATAGCTCGGCGTCTTGAATAAACCATCAAGAAGATCATCTTTTTTTATCTTTCCAGAATCAATTAAAACCCAGGTACTTCAGAAGAATGATGAACCCTAAAAAACCGGATTTTTCGGATTCTGGAAATGAAGAATGTGAGAAATCAGTGGGAATCTCTAGGGTTTTCTTGAGAGTCCACCTGAAGAAGAAGAAGCCAGCTCGATTAAAACGACGTGTGTAAATTCCGTCAAGAGAGTGTATCAATCAATGAGAAAGGAGTTGAAAGTGAGAGAATAGAGAAAGTTTAAAGAGAGAATAAGAAGACGATAACACTAGAGCTTTCATAGAGTAGTCGACTGCATCGCCATTTACAGATAGACTTTGAAAAGGACTCTAATTTTTTGGGTTTAAAAAAAAAAAAAAAAAACAGGGGAGACAAAAGTTGAGATATTTTTAATGGGAATATTCAAAGGAAAATTGAATTTTGATCAAAACCCAGAAGAGAACAAGAAATGTCTCTCAATACCCAGAAAAGGAAACTTCTATCAAGCGTGTGATTTTTGAGCAATTAGTGCGAGAGGAGAAAAAAAACAATTGAATTGTTGTTATTAGAGGCTTACCGTTTAAGTTTGAAGCAGCGAGACACATATAATAGTAAGATTTTCGAATATCTAGAGAAAGTAATTTCAGGGGTCCTTATCCGAAAAACAGAAACATGGGCACTGTCAAATCACGAAAAAGAAAAAGAAAACACAAAATCACACATAAACACAAAGTCTCTCTCTCTTTTTTTTTTTGAAACTAAGTCTCTCTCTCTTTCCCTCGCTGTCTCTCTCTCTCAGAGATCTTCTATTCCCTTGAAATATTATTGTTCAAAAGGAAGAAGAAGAGAAGAGACAGAGATTGGGGAGAAGTGAAATTTCGAATTAAAATAATTAAAAAAATAGAAGAAGAAGAACTGAGAAAAAAGAGAGATCAAACTAGGTATGGCTTGTGGGCTCCACATGACAAGTGATTTGTTATTACAGAAAGTTTTTCAATTTTATTTTGCTTTTTTTTTGCTTTCCTTGTGTCCTGAATCGTCTGATGAACAATGTTTCCTGATAAGAAAATTTCATAAAATTAGTCTCTGCGTTAGAAACAGAGAGGTTCATAGTCACGTCTCCCCACCAGGATATGGGCGTCACTGTACCTTTTCGTCTGCTCTTTTGTTCACAAAAATAAAAGTATATCTTCTCAGATAAAATTTAAAAGATATCTAACTAAAGAGAAAAAAAAAAATCAGTATTTCTGTATTCGTTTGGGATATGTAAAAATTATGTGAATAAAGAACTTAACTATCCAATTATAAAGATTTTTTAGAGCATCTCTATTGCTGAGCATATCCACTAAATTTATTATTCAATATAATATTAAGATTTTTAACATTGTTTTAATATTTTTAAGAGTATGTTAATTTTGAACTTATATATATTTAAGAAAATGTCAAAATAATTTTTTTATTATTTAAAATTTCAGAATATTTTCTAATATTTAATATTATTGTGTTAACTAAAACCATACTAATTTAATATTATTGTATTAACTTTAATTAATACCAATTATATATAATTTTAACAAAATATAAAATCATTTTTCATTTTTCAAATCTTAATTTTTTAAAAATATTTATTATTATTATATTAATTAAAAATTTAACTAAATATTATTGTTTTAATCTTAACTAATATCAATTAAAAAAAATATTAAAGTTCATGTATAATAGAATTTGATAGATAAATAATTTTATTTTATGAATTTAAAAAAAAACATTAATAATATATAAATTATTTAATTGATATTTTAAACTATGTGATATTTGATATATCAAAAACAATGAAAGAAACATATAAATTATTTAATTGATATTTTAAACTATGTGATATTTGATATATCAAAAACAATGATAGAAAGATACATGTCATTTATGTTTTCTATGAGAACCTCTCATAGAGTTTTTAAAGTTTCTCGTTTGAGAACCAATACTTACTCTCTCTCATTTTTTATTTTATTTTAAATACACAAAATTCATTGAGAAACCTATTGAGAAGTTTTCATTGGAGATGTTCTTATATATTATTTCAAACCAAATAAACAAATTTCCTTAGATATGATTCGGAATGAATCGTAATTTTTTTTTTTGATTTTTCGGAAAAAAAGTATAAAAACCGGTGTAAACATTTTTATAAAATGTTATTCATTTAATCTCAATAATCTCTTATATACTAAAATAGAAAGTAAAAAATTGCTCACTAAATATAAGTTTGAGAATGTTTTGTACGATTATCAGTTTGAGAATGTACATTAACCATGTTTAGGCTTCATATACGTTAACATTTATACAGCACTAAAATCCGATTGGACAAGAAACCACGCAGAACGTTGTTGCTTACCAACTAATGCTTATATTACATTAGTATGATTGTATATTTGTACACATATATAGTTGGTTTTTTTTTGGGAGAATGTACACATAGTTGTTGACATTGACAATATATGATTTAAAATCTGGATGAAGAGTTTTTTTTTTTTTTTGGGGTACGAATCTGGATGAAGAGTTGACACAACAAAATGAGACGTTCTGACGTGCTAGTGGTAGACCAAAAGCCATGACGTAAATAAATCGTTGCATGAATTAACCATAATAAGTGGATTATATATATGGTAGGGCTTCATTAATATCAATATGAAACTAAATAGATAAATACTGTTCACTATTTTATTACTATAATGCTGAACCTTGTATAGTTGCATTACAATAAACAATCTATTATATAGATCATTTCTTTGTTAATTTGCCTACTAACGGTCGGGTCAATTCAAATAGATAGATCACACGTTCCGTATAAATATAATGTCATAATGGCACGATAATATTAAAACATATTATTATTGTTCTGTTATTAAAGTTTTGCTTTATGGATCTATAGGAGGTCATAATGAAGTTTTTTTTTCATTATAATTTCAATTATATATAGTTCATTAAGCTACAGTAACATTTTAAATGGTAAAAAAAAACATAGCTCTTTGACATGCCTTGCAACTAGTTTGGATTACGCTTCAAGATCATCCAGTTAAACATAAAAAATAAACTAATTAATTAGATAAAAGAAATTTGGTTCGTAATTAATTAGACGTGTTCACGACCAATGCTTGTATGGGGGCCAATGATTGAAGACGTAGACCTTCCCTTCCCATGAACGCAGTTCAAGTCTCTTCCTTTCCAAGCAATAATTGAATTTCTAAAATTAATTTTAGGATATATGTATATATGTGTGCTAACAGAATTTATAATTGGGAACACGGCTTAAATTTTTATTAAATAAAAAACGAATAATCTGATTCTGGCTGAATTTGCAAAAGGTTTTAAATACGTATAATCTGGTTTTCAATAACGGAAGCTGTATTACGACATTTGAGTTCTTTTTTTTTTTTTTGTTAACCAGGAAATTATAAGTCAAAATCCAGATTAATCTCCATGACGAATGAAAAAACAAATTTTTGTTGTCATTTAAAATGTTCACAAAACCAACCATGGAAAGGTTCGAACATTGGTCACTCTACTAACAAAGTGAATCATTTAGTCAATAGACCTTGGTTTTAATCACAATTCGAGTTAGTTTTGATAAATTTGATAATTAACTATGTGTACACGATGTCAAAAAAAAAAGACTAATGTCTACCCTAACTAGAATCTTGAGAAGCTAAGATGGTTACAAAATTGAAGATATAAAATCAATAATAATACACCCATAAGACAATAGTCTTTGTTTTGAGAAGCATATGTTTTTTGGGAGAAACAAACAACTCAATGATATGTGCTGTTTTTATGGTACACCGAATGATGTTCGATGTTTCTGTGGTTGCTTCCTAAGTCTGTCCAAAAGACAGTTTTGTTTGTACGTGCTCACTCCCCCACGTGTCCTCACGTGATAATGAACGTACGGTCCTGGTTCCTTCTTCACTCCATTTTCACATGTGTCATCCACGGCTCCTAATCAGCGCGTCCCCAACACTCGCCCCTCGAACTGCTTTTGTTTCCCCTTTCAAGGGAACTAAGTTAGAAGCTCAAGTCTAATTCGAGGCCCATCCTTATGAAACCATGATTAGGTTACCGTTACAAAAATTGAGTAACCTCAAATGAGTCCTCTCTATTATGGAGCTTAATTGAACTATAATTACCTTTAATGTCAATGTCCAAAATTTATGATAAACATTGTTTTTGTTGAAATTCTGAGAGGTCTCATTTGGGATCGGAGAAGAGCAATTATTGTACTAAAATGTATACTGTATATTATGGCAGAAACATACAACGAAAGCGTCCAATTTGTACATGTAATACAACATGATTGACTTTTTGGTAATAGTGAAATTAAAATAATAAAGAAATAAATATGGAACTTACTATTACCAAAATGAACTTACATATTGTAAGTGTAGTACTACGGATTAGTTGCATAGAGTAAAACAAAGGTGTGAACTTAGATCCTTTCTTCTATGTGGTTTGGTGGCTCTGCTCAGAGAGTTCTGAAGCAGTAGTATCTAGTATTCATTATTAGTCCAATCCCAACCAGTACATTGTGAAACATGTTATTTTTAATATATTTATCTATATATTTTTAAGTAAGCGTGAATGGTGTTTATTAGAGTTGTTTGTTCTCATATATTATGTGGGTTTGATTGGTAATCCATATCACAGTGGTATGAAGTATATCATTTTAGTAGTTACTATGCAGTTTTTTGTGTACCCCTTTTTTGTACTTCTATTTTTTTTCTTTAACTATTTCAGCACCGTTTACTGTTTCTACTACCCGCAAAAAAACTCTTATACTTTTTGTGTTACCAACGAACCCACCTCTCAATTGGAGCATGTGAATTTGCTGCAAATATTTTCTTGCTGCAAACAGTTTGTACATACAAAAGATATTATTATGCACAGTTTTACTATGTCCCATTTTCTATGATTTGAGATACGCAAATGTAACAGTCACAATATATTTCAACATTGTTTCAGCACAAATTCATAATTCTAAATCAAACTGTTCTCGTGAAACCATGTGAATTGAAATTTAGATAATGCATATCAGCCGATGCATATCATTTCAACATCGTTTGGTCCAAATCAAAAAGATTAAAAAAGTTGCCATCTAACGACCGACAATTATATATAGAGGGTTGTGAAAATAATTAAATACAGAGACTATCCAATTAGGTCTCTTTTTAAAATAATAGCACTCCATGTCGACAAACTGCACGTTATGCTCCAAAGTCCAAACATAAAGATTAATTAATTAGTTAATCTTGCTAAGCAAAAATTATTAAAAGTGTAAATTAAACTAAACTATCGCTATTGATTTTCATTTCTAACTATCACTTTATTAATGCATTGGCAGTATTGCCTCCTCGTAGCTGCTTCTGTTTGAATTCGAAACTTGTCTTTAAAATCTTCTGATAATTGTTTACAAAAATCTTTTCACCTTTTCTTGAGTCTCTGCTCTCTACACCGGCGAGGAAGGTTTTTGTGAAATTGAAGAACCAAACCGGTCAGAACCAGAACTAAACCACCTTTTGCAGAACTGAAATGACTCAGTTTTGTTTTACATTTTATATCCTTTTAACAAATACTAAAATAGAAATCACAACAGAGACACCGAAACCTGAAAGCCATCAAAGTAAAGGTTCACTGAAAAAGCTACATTTCAAGGACTACTTTCTCCTGACTGCGAATCGGTAAGCTTAGTGCTGAAATCCCAAACCTTCTTGGCCAATTCTGAATCTTTGGCAAGTGGTAATGGTTTAGCAATGTTGCTATCTAAGAAGTATTCCCCTGTAACTCCTGCAACCTGAGGATGCAATGCCACATAGCAAGTTGTTGCCGCCCCCTACAAAATCGAATACTTCACATGATATACCAGATAAGCCGACAAAAAGCTAGACCGGTCTATCATAGAGTGTAATTTAGCAAGAGAAACCTTGTGACCGGTTTGTAACTGATTGGTCATTCTTTTGGTTATCAGTGCAAGGTTAAGAAATTAGAAGCATACCTGTGGAACAGACTTGAGCATATATTTAGCCACTGCACCAACAGCTCCTGCATCAAGCCAGTGACAGAGAGGATCAGAGGCAAATCAAAGTATACACGTGTGCGTTTGTTTATTTGTGTGTAATTAGAGAAAAGCATGGATTGATGAGAGTGGAACTAGAGAAAAGAAGTTACCAGCCAAATATCTGTTGAAGTAGCGCCCGAGATTTGTCATAATGGCTCCTGGATGAAGTGAATTTGCTGTTATATTGGCTCCATCTTCCTGTTTTTATACATACCAGATTTGAATCAAGACATATATATATGGAAACATAGATTCTTGATTTGATAGATCTTTTTGGTTTTTTTTTTTTGTAGTTACCTTCAGTTGCTTTGCAAGCTCGTTGGCGTGCAATACATTACAGAGTTTAGATTGTCCATAAGCTCGCATACTACTGTAACTGAAGTGGAAACAAAACCAAGGAAGAATGTTACATTTTTTGAAGAAAAGACTTACTATTTTGGTTCACCTTTAGTACCTTGACTTGTCGTTGATCTTATCAAAGCGTACTCCTTCTGGGTACGAGTATCGATGAGCTTCTGATGATAGATTAACAATCCTTCCTTCTCGTTTGCTTTGGCGTGATGTGTTCTTCATTGTATCTAGCAGAAGTTTGGTCAGCAGAAAATGACCTGAAATATAATTGGAACACAAAATCCATGGCACTGATTAAAAAACTAATGATGAGACTAACCAAAACTCTATAAAATTTAGGACAAAGTCATCATGTTGGTTTGATTATCTTACTCACCTAAATGGTTGGTTGCGAATTGAAGCTCAATGTTGTCCTTAGAGAGTATAAAAGGACATGCCATAATCCCAGCGTTGTTACTTTTTAAAAAATGAGACAATTCAAAACATTAACCGTCAAATAATCCCAAACCGCAACAATTGAATCACAGAATGTCAATGACTTACATCAAGAGGTTGAGTGGAAGACCAGCAGATTTGTAGTCAGATGCAAATTTCCTGACAGATTCCAAGGAGCTGAGATCTAACTCCATGACATCGAGTTTAGCCCCGGGGACTTGGTTGACAATATCTTCCTTAACTTTAGCACCAGAGCCAGTGTTCCTCACCGCCATAACCACGTGCACACCACGCAGTGCAAGAACACGCGCTGTCTCTACTCCTATACCACTCGATGCTCCTGAAAACATGAACACAAACAAAAGAAAACTTAAGGAAACAAATTAGTCCAGCAAGCTCAATGCAGGATAATGAATTAAGCTAGTTCCTAGCCATTTCAATACCCTGAATCCCTGATAGGCTGAGACATAACATTTTGTTGCTGCATATGTCTATTAAAACACCAATTATGATCAACTAAAAACTCAATATACCAAGAAGAGTAGCAACACTTCACATACAACACAAGAAAATTGGCTTGATCGATACTAGACTCTAATTTATATGCAACTTATGCTGTCTTTAACTTCACCAGCTCTTGTTTAAGCCTAAAAGGATTCGACTGTTCTTGACTCGAGGGGCTTTTGAAAATGATCAGAAGTATCAAAAAACGATTTTCAATTTCAATTGTTTTTTCTTTTTATCCCTTGGCCAGAAACAGTATAGATTGTGATATATAACACAAACTACAATTAGCTGAAACAGAGACGAGCACATGTTATTTTGCAGATCTGAAGTTATTTTCCCTTTCAGGCAAATGGTCCCAGACATCAAATTCACCAAACAAAGAAAGACTCCAATTCAAGAAAAGCTCTTGAGAAGAAGTTTTGTGAAGAAAGACTGTTACTTATTGACAAAAAAAAGACCCTGATGATAAAAACCCCTCAAAATCGACTCAAATATACTAAGGTCAACAAAAGTCAAATCTCTTTGCCTACAGTTGAAACCAAATCGAAGACAGAATCAGAGAGGACCCAAAATCTGGAAATTATAGAAAAGTCAACTGTTGGGCTAGAGAAACCCAAGTCGTGAAAATTTGATTGAAGAAACCTGTGACTATGGCAGTGAGGCCAGTTCCGTCAACTCCATGGGTGACTTCTTCTGCAGTGGAACGAGACGAGAATCCAGATGCTCCTTTTGATCCAAAAAACCACATCTTTTGATTTCTGAAAAGTGGAGAAGATGAGGGAAAACAAAAAATTACACAAGACTGTTCAGAGTTGTTAACATTTTCTTCTCGAGTGGTCGAGCGATTTCGCTTTAATTCTTATTTTTGATATAAAAAAATTATTAAATATTTTTAGTATATTTTATATTTTATATAAAATAATGATTAAATATTTTTATTAATATTAGTTCATATGTGAAATGTGATCACTTTAATGAAAAAGAAAGAAATAGAGGAAGTGACGAGGAGAATCCTAAGTGGTGGAGATTGGAAAATAAATAGCAGAGCATTTTTAGTGGTGAGATATTTATTAAATATTTTACATATAAAATATTAATATTTTTAGTATATTTTATTTTGAGAATTCTTTTATGAATTTTAGTTTTTATTAATAAAAAATTCATTAAATTTTTCATTTAATATAATATTAATATTTTTAATATTTTAGTATAGTTTTAATATTTTTAGAATATGTTAATGTTGAAAACTTATATATATTTAACAAAATATCAACATTAAAGATTCAATATTTAAAAATCTCAGATTTCTTGCAAACATTTAATATTATTGTATTATATATTACTAAAACAATACTAATTTAATATTACTATATTATCCTTAACAAATAACATAATTTGTTTTTTTCTTATTTTTTAAATGTAAAAAATTCAATGAAAATAAGTACCTCCAAACGAAAATGCTCTTAGATATCCACAACCAAATCGAAAGAGCTTACGTCACACCTAGGAACAAAGTCAAAAGTTACCATTTTTAAGAATTTACAAGGATTTTTACAAAAGTCTTCACCAATAACGTGAGTAACTCACAAATCCCAACCTTTTGTTTGATTACTTAACAGAGCTTAAGATGTTTTAGCTAGCTCGTCCGGAATCGTTCACTGAGCTTATTCGCATCTAAGCTCTTTCTTTCTGATTGGTTTCAAGATAAAAAAAACTAGCTGAACAGAGAAGCATATGACCTCTGATAAAAATGGTGGTGAGACTCTTAGCTGCGGAACAATGACAACACAGATAGCTTCAATCCAACACTTTCTTTAGGCTGAAACTGGATGAAATGCGCAACATCCATCCATCGAGTTAGTAGTCAGTCACCGTCTGAAAATAACATCATCTATGCAAGCCCGGCTCAACAACTTGGAGGGCCCAGTGTTAAACCAAAAAAAGGACCCTTATTTAACATATTTAAAAAAAAAAAAAAGATTTTGGGCCCTATTTCCATACAAAAAAATGAGCAAAAGAATTTGGATCATGTGCAAATGCACCTATGGCACATGCACAGGACCGGACCTGCCTCCATGAGCCACTAGAGAAGAAGGGATCCACACTCATGCCTCCACCAGTGACTGTCTATGTCTTGGAACTTAGCTCACAAATACATGCTTGTTGCCATCCAAATCCCAAAGCTAATATGCGTGTGTGAGTTAGGACTTGCTTTTAGTGGCCTCAGATGTGATAACAGTCAAGATCAGAATAAAAAAATCAAACTATCGGAATTGGGAGGGGCCGCACGAACGCAGGCCCCCACGGCAACAAGTAATGACGTAGGATCTCCCACTTGGGGAGACCTTAAGCTTAAGCGCCCTTCCAAAGTGCAATGGAAGTCACTAGCCTAGGCCACAGATCTTCTTGATCGCCCATTGACCCCGTCCAGGTAAGTATCTTTCCATGTTCAACCTTTCGGCTTATTTATACCATACAAGTTGTAGCATTCTCAGAGTGGAGTTTCCAATGTGGGATGTCTCAGACTAAAGAAAATCCCATCTGTTTCCTGAGCAAAACTACTTACTACTACTTTTCATGTGAATACTGTTCAGTCTCAAATTTGACTAAACAAAGAAGCACAATACATATCTCTGACAATAGCGGTGGGACTGTTCTAATCAAATCTTACCCGTATAACAGAACGATACGAGAAAATTCCGAATCAGTCGTTTGGATCTCCCACACTTACCAGTAGGTAGCTTCTCAAGCTTTTAGATCTTCGGACAAAAAAAAGAAAAAAACATGATTTTGGAACTCCTTGGTTTATATAATAGTAAGAAAATAGAGTTAATCGAACATCTTCCCTGTGCATTGAAACTCCAACAGGTCTACTGTATATGGCACCAGTTTTTTCTTGTGATAAGAAACTAATCATAGTCTTCGCCTTTCTATATCATAGAAACTGGGGATCTTACATACAATCCATCAAAAGATGAGAGCTAATAACGAACTCTAACAGGTAAAATGCGAACTCTTATGTTCTGAATCTCAGTTTTTTCATAGATCTTAAAACAAAGCGATGTTAGATTTCAAATGCACCACCATTTTGCTTCAATCTAAAGGGGTTCGCTTTGCTATTGTCGATGGTTAGTCAAAGACCAGACTAAACTATTGCCTAACTCGAACACAAAATTGAACTTTGGGGAAATGGAAGGGGCCGCGCGAACGCAGGCCCCCACGGCCACAAATAATGACGCAGGCTCTCCCACTTGGGGAGACCTTAAGCTAAGCACCCTTCCTTTATGTGCAATGGAAGTCACTAGCTTAGGCCACTCGTCTTCTTGATCACGAGTTGACCCCGTCCAGGTAAGTACCTTTCACGGTTCCACCTTCATCTTCTTTTATACTACGCCAAAGACGAGTGTCCCATCTTAAAGCTTCCGATGTGGGAGAAAACGCTTATGGTTTATCTATAGGCAGAGTCTCGTTATTTGATTAGGCCTAGTTTTACACATTGATAGGCCTTAACTATTATATTCCGGCCCATATCAAACCGAGTTATGTTTTGTCTATTGCCTTTGTCATATTTTGTCACTCAAAACCCAAATAGACGTGTCACAAAACTTTTATAAAAGGGTTATAAATTGTCTTGAAATAAACAAACATTTTTTACAGGGGCAGGTTTTTAATTGCTTCTTTTGTAAAAAGATCCTAGTTTAGAGAAGATTGGCTCGGGAAAAGACACAAGAGAGTTATTGGTTAAAGATCTACGGGAGTGTGCGAGAAATGGATATCCGATGGCTTACAAAAAAATTAACGGAATTTTAGCTATATATATATGAATTGAGGTATATCTTTACAAAAAAAAATTAACCATATTAAATATTCGTTTAATAAAAATATTTGAACAAAGTCTACCAATAGTTTGAAATGATCCTGTTGTAAGCGCATCATCGGAAAAGGTTTGGAAAATATGTATCGTCAATTTTCAAATTTCATTGACATTTCATTTAAAATTCTTGTTATTGTCAATCACTCATAAACAAATAGATATGTACTATTTAAATTGACTTCACCACACCCACTTGACACAAAATTAAATTGACATCTCACACGTATTTGAATCTTCCCATAAAGTTTCCACGAAACCGCGAAGAAAAAAGTTTATAGGCAAGCCTCGGTTCCCTCTTTGGTACATTACAAATCGAAGTTGTCAAATACCAATCAATCCATTTTTGTTTGTTTGTTTTCGGTCATCTTTCTTTTAAGTAATTTGTGATAACAAAAGAAAACTATTGCATCCATAATAAATCAGTTTATCGTCATTTTAACTCAAACATTTTTTTAACTATTTAAAACTTCTATCAAAATTTATGTATTCAACACTTTTTCCAAATTTCCAAAAGGAAAAAGAAAACTATTTTACAAAAAAAAAAGTGAAAATTTGTCGAAAAAGGGAAAATAATTATTTAATTTGTTTTGTTTTTGTGTGTATTGAACCCCTGAGCTTCCCTCACAACATAACTCGCCTTAAAAGGAACAATCTAGAAGAGAAAGATAACATCCACCTCTACTCCTTATATGCTTTGGCTCTTCGGGGCATAGAACAAATCCTTGGCCTTTACTTCATTCCTTTTCTTCAATCGAATCGTCTTCTTCTCTCAATCTAAGCAAAGTCTCAAGGAAACCCAATCGATATGGCTAAGGAACTTGCGGCGAAGGCTAAAGAGGCTTTCGTAGACGACGACTTCGATGTTGCTGTTGACTTGTACTCTAAAGCCATTGACTTGGATCCCAATTGCGCCGATTTCTTCGCCGATCGTGCTCAGGCTAACATCAAACTCGAAAATTTCACCGGTAACTTCTTCGTTCTGCAATCAAAATGATGGTTTGTTGAAGGAGAATACAAAATCTTTGTCTTTTGGGGTTCTGGGTTTTCATGTCTTTGGTTTCTTGTTTCGTTTTGTTCTTTATATTTGGCCGGTTCTTTGTGAATTTAGGGTTTATTTTTGTGTCCTATCGCTTGGCAGTGTCACAATTCTTGGCGTAGTTTCAGTTTAGTCATAGTGCATATATGTCGCTCTTTTGCTGTTTGTGGAGGCATAATGTATGTATCAGAATTGCTTTCATGAGAACAAAATTGAGTTTTCCTTTTTCTGATCAGCAATGATTGCCGTTTAAAGATTTTGCAATTTTATACTGATTTGGTTGATTGAGTTGGGTCATTGTGCCCCTTCTGGTTTAACTGTGCTAGTCTTTTGATCCTTGGATTATGAATCTTGATTTGTTTTTTTTGCAATTAGTAACGGTTTTAATAATTTCAGTTTTGCTGGAGTTATTAGTATTTAGTGTGACTACTGCGTCTTTTGAGAAATGATTCTCTGCATTTTCCTTCCCATTGTTTGGTAGATATAAGTTTACTGGTCC
The DNA here is from genome assembly GCA_900406395.1 of Kernera saxatilis. Lineage (NCBI taxonomy): Eukaryota > Viridiplantae > Streptophyta > Magnoliopsida > Brassicales > Brassicaceae > Kernera > Kernera saxatilis. The sequence continues at coordinate 47,643 of OVAY01000421.1, forward strand.
TATCAGAATCTTGGGTCTGACTCTGACATGTTTCTCAATGAGCAGAAGCTGTGGCAGATGCAAACAAAGCAATTGAGTTGGATTCTTCATTGACCAAAGCTTACCTAAGAAAGGGGTATGTTATTGCTATTTCATCATATGTATCATTCTTATATTATAAGTTTCTACTGTCATTTAAACTCGATATCTGATTCCTTTGTTTGTCGTATTTACAGTTTATATGGTCTACGATTGTGGTAATTTTTTGTCAAGTTATATTACTTCTATAGTTCATGTTCTGTTTTTTTTTGTATTTGTAGAACTGCCTGTATGAAGCTTGAAGAATACCGGACAGCTAAAACAGCTCTTGAAAAGGGTGCTTCCATAGCACCGAGTGAATCCAAATTTAAGAAGTTGATAGATGAATGCGATCTTCGAATCGCAGGTATATTCTTGATGCATTGTTCTTGATGTCTGGTTGATTACGTTTAAATGCTATGTTTATTGTATTTTTCTGCAATGATCTAAATATTTTGATATGTTATTCGCCTAAGGTCTCGATTTATGAAACTCTTTAAATTCTTTGTTCAGAAGAAGAGAAAGATTTGGTTCAACCCGTGCCATCGGCTTTGCCTTCAAGTTCTACAGGGCCACCAGTATCTGAAGTTGATCTTACCCCTGCGCCTGCAGCACCAGCCAAAGCGAAGTACAGGTAGTTTCATTGTAGAAACAGTGCTATTTTTTTGAATTTTCCAAGTTTTAAGAATCATAATATATCTCATACTCTTGAGTGCTCAACAGACACGAGTACTACCAAAGGCCAGAAGAAGTTGTGGTAACTATTTTCGCAAAAGGGATACCAAAGGAGAATGTTAATGTTGACTTTGGTGAACAAATTGTGAGTATACTGCTCTTAAGAACCTGCCCATCTCGATGACGCTTCTGTGTGATTGTGTGTTAAATTTTCGGTTTTGTGATTTGCAGCTGAGTGTTGTGATTGATGTTCCTGGAGAGGAGGCATATCATCTCCAACCGAGATTGTTTGGAAAGGTAATTTCTTTGTCGAATGAATCAATGGTGGTTTTCCTTTAAGCACTCTGAGTTGAGCAAATTGTATGACTTTTTTTCTTTTACGGTGTATATTCAGATAGTACCAGATAAGTGCAGATATGAAGTATTGTCAACCAAAATTGAGATCCGTCTTGCAAAAGCCGATATAATCACTTGGGCCTCCCTTGAACACGGCAAAGGGCCAGCGATTTTGCCAAAGCCTAATGTCTCATCAGGTTTTCTACCTTTTGTCTTCTTTAGTTTCATCTGATGAGCTTAAAATACAGTCTCTTGAAATGTGAATCTTATGTTGTTTGTATAATGGTGCAGAGGTTTCGCAGAGGCCGGCGTATCCTTCTTCTAAGAAAGTTAAGGATTGGGACAAGCTGGAAGCTGAAATGAAGAAACAGGTCTGTATCCTTATCATACTTCAGCCTCGACCAAATCCTTACCAAAAGGTTTGTTTTGTCTTTTTTTCCTTTTTTTGTTGTATACTGAGGTTGATTTACAGGAGAAGGATGAGAAGCTGGAAGGAGACGCAGCTTTGAACAAATTCTTCCGTGAGATATACCAGAATGCGGATGAGGACATGAGGCGAGCGATGAGCAAATCATTTGTGAGTATCTATCTATATTCTCTTTTTTCATGGAGACTAAAAAAGTTGTCCTTTTGGTTGACTCTTATGCGGTTTTCGGGTTTTGTACATTGAACAGGTGGAGTCGAATGGGACAGTGCTGTCAACAAACTGGAAAGAGGTTGGGACTAAGACAATCGAGAGCACTCCTCCGGATGGCATGGAGCTCAAGAAATGGGAGATCTGATCTGTGATATGATCTTTTCCTTTTGATGCATTTGTGGGTTTTGCCTAAATCTAGACAAATCATAAAACCTGGTCCCTTTTTTTCCTGTAATGAGGATCCTAAGGTTTTGCTTTTGCTAAATATAGCTTTCTACTCTTGCTATGTGGTGGGTTATGGGTCTTGGGACCTTCTTTGTATTTTGCCTTAGAACTCAACTTTTCGATGTTTCATCTGAATATTCATTATTTTATCATGATCACTTCTTTGAATTTTTGTTGAAACTTAAGTCTGCAAAACCAAATAACCAAAAGCATTAAATAATGCGGTTGGTTGTTATAACCAATTATAAAAACATTTTTTTTTAAACGCATAACCAAATTCATATTTAGTTTCCGATATAAGATAATCATAGTCTAAGATATTATTAGATACGCCGTGAGTTGTGTAGGTGATGTCAGTAATCCAATCAGGAGAAGATAAATTAACTATCCCCATTCCGAGTTATACACAAACACCTTTTTCTTTTCCTTAGTAAATTAGGAAAACAAATTGAGGTCTATCCTCTTTATATATAAAGAAACACTCACGCTCACAAATCCCAAACTAAATCTATATACAATAAGTTTTTTTCGAACTTGAACAACCCTAAAACCCGATCCAGCTTCTCTTCAACAATGGCGAATACTTGTAGAATCAGCTTAATCAGCTTCATCAGCATCATGATCCTCTTGTTCTTCACCAATCAGTCTGCTCTTTCTTCTTCTGCACGCATCCGTCTTCATCAAGAACTTGTTCACGAGAAGCAAAACAATCCAACGACACTTGATGAGATTGAGAAAGCTGATCAGGCACGTCTCGATTTCTTGTTTGACATGATTGCGGCCAGGACCAATCGGGTTGAGGCTGATACTCTCCGGCTTCCTCTGAAGCCTCTAGTTTATATATATAATAGATATCCTATTAAAGATATGGTTTTTACTTCAAGTTGAATATATTCGTAGGCCTATTAACAAAAAAAAAAATACATCTTCATAGGTTACCTATTAAAGTCATTGAATCGATAGATATGATCATCGTGATCTGAAAGTTTGCTTTATTTCTGTTTTTTTTTTTCCATTGCCATTTTATTTGTGGTAATTCTAGGTTTTCTGTTCAATAAGTCAGGATTTATGGCTTTAAATTTGTTGCGTTAGGGTCCGATTGAAAGTCGATGAATAATATAATAAACCCCCTTTCTCAATGAAAATTCTGACCCTCATTCTAAGTGTTATGCATCCTTTGACAAAAAAAAAAGTAGTGCTAGGCGTCACAATTATATTTGCTATTTTTATGAGTTGATTGGATTTTGGTTGGGGTGAGAGATCAATTTACAAGTATGGATAAAATTTTTATAGATATCATCATTACAAATATTTGATCTAATGATATTCAAGAATTCAAAAAATCTCTTTTGTCAACTTTTTTTTTATATAGATTTGGTTATGGAAGAAGAAACATATATCAATATTAATTTTCTTTTGTCTAGATTAATCTATAATCTATATGGAAGAAGAATCAGCCGAATATTTTAGTTTCAACGTGGTCGGCTTTTATTGTTACATACAAAATATTTCACCTTGAATAACTGAAGATCCAAATCGGCACTGATCCAATTTCGTCTGTTAAAATATTTTTATAATACACGAGCTATTTTTGCGTTGACAAATATTTGTTTTTTTGTAATCACCGTGATAAGAGGAAACCCACCTTCTAACATGTAGGGACTCGAGATGCATTATTATTTACTTTCTTTTCTTATCTCTATATTAATTTGAATATTCACCCACGTGAATTAACATCAATTTGATTAAAAATGTATAAACTTTTGACTATATAATCTCACTCGTAGCGACGAAAGTAATCACCTCAAAAACAAAATCTAGAGAAATAAAAGAAGCAAGTTCAAACGCTAGCTAGACGCAAAACAAAAAATGGCGAGCCACGGATGCGTCGACTGGCAGTTTAGTGGCAGCAACGCGGCGGAAGAAGCTGCCGCAGCCTCGCTAGGCACTTACACCTCTGAACTCTTCGCTCTGTGTGATCCTGAAGGAAAGCCCATTTTGCCTCCACGAAGCGAGTCCCCGGAGACTAGCCATACGGCCGAAAAGGCGGTTGTTAAAGCCGTCATCTGCGGCACAGGAAACGCCTACGCTCCTAGCTTTGGCCTTCCGGTCGCTAGACGGTAATGTATAGAGAGAGAGAAATGTTATTAATTAGTTTTCGATATTTTGTACTATTGACAAAAATAGTAGCATACTGCTCAATGTTGGTCCATTACTTTTTTTTTTCTTTATAATCGTAGAAACTCTGATCGTGAGTTTGTGTTGGGAAATGTTAGATCTAGATTTCTGAGGCCCTAGACAAAAATGTTAGAATTAGTTTTTTTTCGGGTGATTTTTTAGAATTTTGGGCCGATTTTTTTTTGTTCATCAAAAATTTCCCATAATTTGTAGATTCGTTCTGGTTAGTGTAAACTTATTTGGGTTACATTGAAACATAAATTCAACAAGTACAAAAAGAAACCAAATATATTCTGGTCAGGTTAGAGAAAACCGGTGACACCACTATTTTGCATCTTAAGTTCTTTAACGTTATGTTTATATGTATATTTATTAGTGGTGTGGCGGAATACTTAAACCGAGACCTTCATAATAAGGTGACGGGAGATGATGTGTTTATGACTGTTGGATGCAAACAAGCGATCGAGCTCGTGGTCGATATCCTGGCTAAACCAAAAGCCAACATCTTGCTTCCAAAACCAGGCTTCCCTGCGGACTATGTCCGGTCTATCTACAAGAAACTTGAGGTCCGAAGGTATGAATTCATCCCCGAAAAAGACTTTGAGATCGATCTCGACAGCGTCAGAGAGATGGCAGACGAGAACACGTTCGCCATCTTTATAATCAACCCCCACAATCCCAATGGAAACTATTACACTGAGGCTCATCTCCAGCAGGTATTTACGTAATTTTACTCTCGGATAATTAAGTGTTCACATGATTGGTTAGATGATCTAGACATGAAATCTTTTTAGTTTGTGTGCTGCGTTTACATCTACATGTTATAATATATTGTTTTTTTTTTTCTTCAATTGAAAGTACATTCTTATGTCAATGTTATAATCAACATTAGCTTATTACTTATACATTAATGTAAATGCAAACGCAAAAACAACTAAATATTTCTATTTTTATTTATAATTTGCAAAATATTGGACGATAAATTTAAAATATTATGTATTTAACCTGTTAACAATCCAGCCCGTAATATATTGACTTGTGAAATTAATCCCAGCTTGCTAAGTTGGCTCGGGAACTCGGGATTATGGTTGTTTCGGACGAAGTATATAGATGGACCGTGTTCGGTTGTAATCCCTTTGTTCCAATGGGGAAATTCTCATCGATCGTACCAGTGGTCACACTCGGATCCATATCGAAGGGATGGAATGTCCCAGGATGGCGAACGGGCTGGCTCGCACTGCACGATCTAGACCGTGCCTTCACATCCACCAAGGTCCGGTTCATGTTTTATTTTCCGTCACTCTTTAAGCATATATATACATGATACGCATATAATTCCTATGGATATGTTTTCTTTTCAATATATTTTATTGGCCTAATCTTACTCTATATGGACAGGTCTTAAAAGCTGCCAAGGAATTTCTGGAGATAAATTCTAAACCACCAACTGTTATCCAGGTACGGATGGTTCGGACTATGATTTGGGTACTCTCCACAGTATGGTAACTAGACGAGATAAAATACAATAAAATACGATCAAGAAAGTAATTATACTCTTGTGCTAATATTGTCGTTGAGTCATCATCCAGATTCAAACCTGCATAATGCATATTGTTGACAAAAAAAAAAAAATACAATTAATACATGTCCTAATCTTATTATTATGTAGGCGGCTATTCCCACCATCTTGGAAAAAACTCCTAAAGAGTTCTTCGATGAGAGGGGGAGTTTTCTGAAACATAAAGTGGATTTTGCATATTCTAAGCTCAAGGAGATACCTACTCTCACCTGCTACATGAAACCTGAAGCCTGCACCTTCTTATGGGTATTCTATTATTGCTATTATTACATTTTCAGTTTGCTATTAGTTTTCTTATAAATAATTTTGAAACAAATATTTCATTGTGGAAAACTGAATACCCTTTATTCAAAAAAAAAAAAAACATTTCATTGTGGAGATACCGTTATACATACCTTTTTCTTGTTTCTTGAAGACCGAGCTGGACCCATTGCATCTTTTGGACATTGAAGACGATCAAGACTTCTGCAATAAGCTTGCTAAGCAAGAAAACCTCGTCGTTTTACCAGGTAAAATTCAACCCCCTTACGGCCTTACCTATGATCACTGTTTATTGGTTCACGCTAGAGTTTTCAGAAGATAGCGTTTCAAATTTTATGTTTAGAGTTTTAGACAAAATATATACAATTGGTCCTTTTGTGGACACTTGTAAACATAAAAATATGGAACTTATCATGCTAGTGGCTTTGTACTACTGCAATCGCTATGTGACTATCCGAGTTCTCAGACTTGATTGAATGTAGTTTTTGATAAGAAAAGAAAACATAAAAAAATGTTATTGCCATATTGGTTAGGGATTGCATTTGGTCAGAAGAACTGGTTGAGGCATTCTATCGACATGGAGACTCCGACTTTGGAGGATGCATTTGAAAGATTGAAGAGCTTCTGTGAACGCCATTCCGTTATAGGTGAAGCTTCACTCAAAAACGGCAATGGCGTCAACTAAAGGGTTCCAAATTTATCTCAGCCTAAGCCTCTTATGTATGCTATAATAATAAATGAGGTGTTTTGTTTTTATGAAATAAATCATGAACACCTTTCGAGTTTGTGACAAATAAAATGTTGTACTAGTAATCATCAATCATGTAATGTTTTCTCATCCTTGGGAATATCTTTCGAGGTACTTCTATTGGATTATAAAAAAACGTTTTTAAGTTTATATTCGTTCATATCTACATGGAATGGTGGGCTATTCCTTTTTAGCTTGAAAATGTGCAATAACTACAAACAAAAACGTGGCCGGTTTTCCTCTTCCTCTCTTCTTCTTCGCTACAAGACAGTAAACAAAAGTTTACGTAGGAATCTTTGCTTCTTCTTAATTAGATTCCCATGAAGGAAAAACTAATGCGAGTCTACAAAATAGTTCACTAGATCATGTGCACGCACGCACACACACACACACACACACATATGAGCATGCATTCTCAGATCAACCACACAATTTACTTAAGAGTACATGATTGTGAAAATTTTGATAAATAATAAAATGTCAATGTTTACTAGATTTGTTAGGTAGTTGTTTAGTATTAGATTAGATTAGTAAAATTTTGGAGAGATCTTGAGCGATATGTTTTGTTGGCATTGCCAATAAATAGGCGCTGCTCCATATTTGCTCGTTTAAATATTTTAAGACAAACAAACTATTTTGCGTTGAAAAATAAATATTTGTAAATTTATAATCACCTTAATTAGAGGAAACCCACGTTCTAACATGTAAAGACTCGAGATAGATTATTTCCATTTGTCCTCTCTATCCATTTTAATATCCCACGTGAAATGTCAAATTCATAGAATAATGTGGAAATTCGTTGGCCAACAAGAAAAATGGTTGGAAATTTAATATGTATTAGAAGACTACGCTACGCGCGTTGGTTATTTTAATGTATATTTTTGTGATGAATGATATACCATTTTTCACGTTTTTAAAATTTAAAATGCATTTCTACAAATCATTTTATATGAAATCATTTTCATACTGCTAAATAGGTAGATTTTCTATTCTCATATTTATGAAGACTTGAAAATCAAAGTATGATTTTATATAAATAAGTCTATATATAGGCTAATCAATAGAAACATAAACCTTTACACGACTATGGTTCTGGGAAGACTGAATAGCAACTTTGTATCTCTGGTACATCTTCGTTCCTCAAATATTTTATGATATCTATTAGACGTTTACAAAAAATATTTGTAATCACTTTGATCGAAGGAAACCCACGTTCTAACGCATATAGATATACGTTATTATTTATTTTTTCTCTCTCTATTCATTTGAAAACTCAATATAAAAATGTCAAATATGTGGAAACTTTCACTATATAATCTCACTCGTAGCGATGAGTGTAATCACCAAAAACAAAAACCCTAAGCTAGAGAAATAAAAGAAGCTAATTCAAACGCTAATTAAACGCAAGAAATATGGCGAACGGCAAACGGGTTGACTGGCGGTTTAGTGGCAGCGAGGCGGCCAAAGACGCCTCAGCTGCCTCGCTAGGCACTTACTCCTCTAAAATCTTTGCTCTGTGCGATCCTCACGGAAAGCCCATTTTGACCCCTCGAAGCAGATACACCGAGACTAGCGATACCGCTGAAAATGCGGTTGTTAAAGCCGTCCTTTGCGGCACCGGAAACGCCTATGCTCCCAGTACTGGCCTTCCGGTGGCCAAACGGTAATATTTGCATAAGTATATCGTTGGTCATTTTAGACATTTTATTATTTTATTCTCCACAAAAACTGTCCCATAATGTTTTTGTTATCCTCAGTGCTGTAGCAGAGTACCTAAACCGAGAACTTCCGAAGAAACTGACAGCTGAAGACGTGTTTATGACCGTTGGATGCAAACAAGCCATCGAGCTTGCGGTCGATATCTTGGCTAAACCGAAAGCCAACGTCCTGCTTCCGAAGCCGGGCTTCCCATGGTACGTAGTTCGCTCCATCTACAAGAACCTTGAGGTCCGCTATTATGATTTCCTCCGCGAAAAGGAATACGAGATCGACCTTGACAGCGTCAGAAACGTGGCAGATGAGAATACGTTTGCGATATTTATAAGCAACCCTCACAATCCCAATGGGAACACCTACTCTGAAGCTCATCTCAAACAGGTATAATATTAATACATATACTCTAATTAGCTAGCTAGCTATACAAGTATTTCACATGACCTTATGGTCTAATATTAGATTGTGTGTATATTAATGAATCTTAGCTCGCTGAGTTGTCTCGGGAACTTGGGATAATGGTGGTTTCTGACGAATATTCTCGATGGATCGTATTTGGGACTAATCCCTTTGTTCCCATGGGGAAATTCTCCTCGATAGTACCGGTGATTACACTCGGGTCCATATCGAAGGGATGGAGTGTCCCGGGATGGCGAACCGGCTGGGTCGTGCTCCACGATCTAGACGGTATCTTTAGAACCACCAAGGTTAGGAACCTTTTTTTTTTTAATTACTCTTTATGTATATACTTGATATTTATCATTATATATACTATGTTTGAGTTATATTCTTAATAATTTTGTTGGCTTAATCTTGTTATATATGGACAGGTCTTAAATGCTGCTAAAGAATTTATGGAGATAAATTCTAAACCAGCAACTGTTATCCAGGTATAAGATACTTATTGTAATCAGATAAAGTAAAATGTTATGGTCTATCTCACTTATTGTCAATTATAGTTCATTTATATATGGCGAATTTGTCGATTTTATCATGTAGGCGGCTATTCCCACCATCTTGGAGAAAACTCCTAAAGAGTTCTTCGATAGGAGGCACAGCTTTTTGAAAGATAAAGCGGATTTTGCATATTCTAAGGTCAAGGAGATACCTTGCCTCACCTGCTACATGAAACCTGAATCAGGCACCTTCTTATGGGTATTCTAACATTACTGCATTTCTTTAACACTTATAGTCTCTTTTTTTTTTTTGTATAATTATTTTGAAATAATCTTTAAGTTGTTCTTTCTTTTCTTCTCGCAGACCGAGCTGAACTTATCATGCTTAGTGGACATTCAAGATGATGAAGACTTCTGTGAAAAACTTGCAACTGAAGAAAACCTCGTCATTTTACCAGGTATTAATCAATATCCCATTAGAAACTCCACATGAAAAATGTGATGACACTTAAAATAATATATAAAGAATATACATCAATCACTCATTATTTGGCTTTGAATTAGAAATCTATAAAATTTAACATGATATTTGAACTCGAATGGGAAGACCCAAAATTGGTCCGGCCGATCCTATCCAGAATTAGTCATATTAATGAGATTTTATCGAGATTAGAAGCTTGTTTCGAATCCCACATCATAAATCTGATGAGACATAGATGAAACCTATAATAATAATATATAAAGGACATAAGTCAATAACTCATTACCAATTATTTTGAGTTAAAAGCCTATGAAATTTAGCTTACTTTTATGATTACGTATCATAAGTAGCATAACTGTGGTGTGTTGGATTGGTTTAGGGATTGCTTTTGGTCAGAAGAACTGGGTGAGGCATTCTATCGACATGGACACTCCAACTTTGGAGGATGCATTTGAAAGAGTGAAGAGCTTCTGTAAACGTCATTCCGTTTAGTTTATGCCTTTCTTTGAAATTTAAATCATTATTAAGGGTATTTTGATTGTCCAACTTTTTATTCGTTTCAATTAGATTGTCGTTGGATGTTGTTTATTGACAAGATTATTAGAGAGACTATGGAATAACCTGTGCGATGCATTTGATAATAGTTTAAAAAAATTCTACTATCATTAGGTTAAAATTATTATACTTCTAAATTTTATAAAAAATGTGGCGGTTTTGCACGTATCTTCTAGATCTCTTATATATGTTCGAGCTCAAGATAATAGAAAATAATTGACAAAATCAAAACATTTAATTTTTATACGTAATATACTATTAACAAAATCAAATTTCATTTATTCTTATAAGATAATAAGATATGATTTAAACATTACAATCTTCAATTTTTTTTGAAATAACAAGATTAATATCTAAATCGGTTGTTCCAGAAAAAAAATATGTTTCTTCAAATATGTTTTTGGAAATATATTTCTACTAATATATATTTTCTAAATCGATTGTTCCAGAAAAAAAAAAAAGATCTTTCTTCAAATATGTTTTTGGAAATATATTTCTAATAATACACATTACTATATGTATATATTGTAAATGTATTTCTAATCGGGCAATAACAATAACAAAAACATAAGATAGAGACAAAAAAATAATAATTAAAAACGTAGGAATCTTTGCTTCTTCTTAGATAATCGACAGAATTATTTTGTTTCTGCTACACGTATGATAAAGGAGAATGCGACTATACAAGCGAGGGTTGATAGGACCAATACATTCAAGATTTAATCCAGTACGTATATATATAAAAAAGATTTAAGTACGTTGGCTCTAATCCATAACAATTCGTTTATATATCTTAAAACAAACAGCTTTTTTCTTGTTTGGCGCTGAAAAAATAATCAAAGTGTTATTTTTGCATTCGAATTATATATATATATCTTTATATACACATTTTTATACAAGTTTACATCAAACAATAATTACAAAAATAGAAATTTACTTATAAAACGAGATTTATATTAAAACGGAAATAGTATTAGTAACTTTGTAATCACTTTTATCAAAAAAAAAAAAAAAACTTTGTAATCACTTTGATCAGAGGAAACCCACCACGTACTAACATGTGGAGACTCGGGATAACTGAAAGAAGAAAAAGACTAGAGATTCACATGCATTATTTTCTTTTGTCCTCTACTTTCATTTTAATATCCCACGTGAGATAGAAAACTGTGGAAATCATTGGCTAAAAACAAGAAAAGTGGTTAGAAATTTTCACTATATATTCTAACTCGTAGCAATGGGAGTTAATCACCCAAAAACAAAATCTAAATAGAGAGAAAAAAGAACCAATAATGGCCACCCTCAAGTGCATTGACTGGCAGTTCAGCGGAAGCGAGGCGGCCAAAGAAGCTGCCGCGGCCTCCCTAGGCACCTACACCTCCGAACTCTATGCGATGTGCGATCCTCATGGCAAGCCCATTTTGCCCCCACGAAGCAAGGCCCCAGAGACCAGCCATACGGCTGAAAAAGCCGTTGTTAAAGCCGTTCTCTGCGGCACGGGAAATGCATACGCTCCTAGCATCGGCCTTCCGGTCGCCAAACGGTAATATTTTGGTTAGCCAAAATTAACAATCCAAATTTTTTTGGGACGGACCAAATATTTTGAGACTAATTCTAGTTTAGCCCCCATCTTAATTACTAGTTTTGTAACCTAACTCTATATATTAATTAAGTTTGTATAATTTCTATGACACAAATCATTTTTGCTTCCGTTATTCTTAGTGCGGTAGCAGAGTATCTAAACCGATATCTTCCGAAGAAGCTGACACCAGATGACGTGTTTATGACCGTTGGATGCAAACAAGCGATCGAGCTCGCGGTCGACATTTTGGCTAAACCGAAAGCCAACGTTTTGCTTCCAAGGCCGGGCTTCCCATGGGACGAAGTCCGCTCCATCTACAAGAATCTTGAGGTCCGCTATTATGATTTCATCCCCAAAAAGAACTTTGAGATCGATTTCGATAGCGTTAGAGAGGTGGTAGACGAGAACACGTTCGCGATATTTATAATCAACCCCCATAATCCCAATGGGAACACCTATTCCGAGGCTCATCTCAAAGAGGTACTCTACATATTTATAAATTTAGACCCTTTAGTCATGAAGTATTCACTTAATCTAATTTGTTAATTTCTTGTGTAATTATTTGAATCCCAGCTTGCTGAATTGGCTAAGGAACTCTCGATTATGGTGGTTTCTGACGAAGTTTATAGATGGACCGTCTTTGGTAGTAACCCTTTTGTTCCCATGGGAAAATTCTCATCGATCGTACCAGTGGTCACTCTCGGATCCATATCGAAGGGATGGAATGTCCCAGGATGGCGAACTGGCTGGCTCGCTCTGCATGATCTAGACGGTGCCTTCAGAAACAAAAAGGTCCAATCCTTACTTTTTTTTTTAATTTCACAATCGCTTTCTAAGCATATACATCAAAGTTTTCACATTATTTGATATCAATAAGACACATCATTGGTATTTACCTAATTTAAAATCTGTCCATTACCATCAATTTAACTAATTAATAGGGCTGGGATTTCGGATATTCGGGTCGGTTCCGGGTAGGATCCGATCGGTTCCGGGTCTTTCGGGTAGAAAGATTTTGGACCCATTTAGGAACCGATTAGCTTTCGGTTCGGTTTCGGTTAGGTTCCAATCGGTTCCGGGTCCGTTCGGTTCCCTGAACTGAAAACCGAATTTTACCCGAAAAAATCCGGGTTCGGTTCGGTTCGGATATTTATTACCCGA
>OVAY01000422.1:0-36215 GCA_900406395.1 Kernera saxatilis
ATTAAAAATCTATAATATAAAGTAAAATTAATTAATTCTTATTTTAAAAAAATATAATTTCTTGTCCAAAATCGAACCGAATAAAAACTGAAACCGAAACCGAACCGAACCGAATTAGATAGAACCGAACCGAACCGAACCGAATTACAATTTAGTCCCGAATGGAACCTATTTTTTAGAACCCGAAAAAACCGAAACCCGAATAACCCGAACCGAACCAAACCGAATAACCGAATGCCCACCCCTACGGTACAGCTAGTTTGTAAATTTATTAGTTTACATGAATTACTCGGTCCTGTAAATTAGTAAACCAATTGATTGATCGATTATAATCACTTGGTTTGCTGATTAATCAGTTTGAGTATCTACTTACCGCTCAAAGCGATTAACATCCCTTACCAGAACTTCCGGTTAAGAAATGGAGTTCGCGATTTGCGTATGAAATCGAAACCATTTAGTGAGCAGAAAAAGTATGAGAGACGTGACGTAGTCGCTGAAGTCACAATCAACGTAACAGTCACAATCAACGAAACAGTTTATACAACAAAAGTGGGCTACGTAGGAATCCCAATTAAGATGCAACAATTATCAATTAGTTTAACATTCATTTGTCTTTTCTTTCGCATTTGTTAATACTTAATATATAGTATTTTAATATAAACTTTTCAATTGTTATGCGCCCTCACCTTACCTAATAATTATCCATCACGATACCCATTGAACGACATTTGATACCTCACGTTTCTTATCATCTACTTTTAATAAGCTATCCTATGTCTAATTAATTATTTTACTATCCAAATGTGCGTTGATCATATGATTCATATCTCACACTATTGGCAGATGAAAATGCAAAATGATTCGTGGATGAAACTGTTAGTTCTTTTTTTTTTTTCTGATTACTTTTTTAAAAAATTTAGTTATGTACTTTAAATTCAAACTATTTGACAGCACACTGTAATACTTTAGTATAAACTAAAGAGTACAAGAAAAAGTACAAATGTACCATGACTTAAATATTTCATAGAAAAACACTTGACGCCTCTGGGAAATTATTTAATTACAAAGACATCAACACTCCAGAATGACACCATTATGTCTCGTCGCACATCGGGCACGAGCACCTATTTTTGTATTGTCTGGTTGCTTTATTAGTATCATTTTTTTATATATTAAACGTCAATTTTAGATTGATACAATCCGGAATTTACATTCTGTGGCTACGAAGAGAAGAGGGTTGAATATATAAGTATATATATAACCAAAGTGGGTCTATCGTTTGTAGACTAGTTGACTAGTTAGAAACTATGAAACTATCCGACCATCATCCATGTACAAAAAATGAGACTTTTTTTTGGCCAACGCATTTGTAAGAGATTTTATGTAGCAAATAATCGCAAATCGTTTGAACCTTCCCAACGATGGTACAACCTTTATGAACGCTCCGGCAAACGTTTCTCTTTAAAGCTTATGAACTATGGAAAGATTTCATAGTTTCTTAGTTCTATAAAATCTCCTTCCAGGACTTTTATTGCTCTGCTCTCAACCATATTTAGGGAAAGTTGGGCGTATTACTGTGCACAGACTCTATAAGCTATCTTGCTCATCCGATAGCTCATCCACAATCCTTCACTACTAACTCGTTCTTAGTTTTTTCAGATTGGATTGTTGGGATCAGAAAAAATATTTAGGGTGGTAAAAAAGCGAATAAAAAATGTATCCGACCATTCCAAAGAGTGGTAAAAACGATCGAATGTAAACCTACGAACGTTTCATTATATGAGCATATGCGTCAAGCGGCTCAAGCCCCTTTGAAGAGTTTGTTTTGAATCTTTTTCTAAATATTACATTAATTAGCTACGAAGTGTAGCTAGACACTAACCTTGATTGGTAATTGGATAGATTAATTACTAACGGCTTAGTGATTAACCTATGCAATCATACTTACTAGTGGTATATATCATGTTTATGGTTATTTATCATAGAATAACTAACTAAACAACATAGTTGTCGTATTGTTTTTTGCAAGCAAATTAAATTTAATCTTTTTTTTTGTGTAGCATAATTAAATCAATAAAATAAAATTTTAATTTACATCTGATATTTTAAAAAAACGTGAGAACTAAAAACAAATGACAAATCAGTTTTCCTTTTCAGTATAGACATTGACATATATGAAAGGTTTTATCAAAAATAAAGAAAATGATGTAAATGAAAAGCAAGTACTGTATATTTCTCATTTCAGGAAAAGAGAAATTACTATTTTTCAATACATATATAAAATAATATAAAGGATGGACATAAATCAGGGATATCAAATTAAAAGAAAAATCGGGATATAAATCTGTAGACAATACAAAGACATACATAGAAAACGATCTAATCAATTAGTTTTCATTTGGTTTACTATTTGTTTTGAAAATCTGGTTTTGGTTTTGTATATATGCATCACAAGCTGATAATATGTAGATTTGTAATTCATCACAAACAATTAAATACACATAAGAATTACATTGTAAGTTCATCATGGCACCTCATCATTTGCATGATTCCAATACTTGCAAATACCTTTAGCTAGAGAGAAGAAAATTTGATTAATTAAGATACCAATCTACATTTTTCTCTTACCACTGTAACTTGGTTGTGCCTCTCGTTGTAAGAAAGAAGCAATAAACACTCGACATTGTGATGGTACTTAGGGTTTATAATATTCCACACAACTCGAAAGTCCGAGATTAGGTTCATTTGAAGTATTAGAGGCAATCCAGCTCTCGATTGAAGCATATCCTCCATCTCTCTTCCTGCCCCATACATCACCCGGTTCTTTGTTCCTATGTATAGCCTAAATGTTGTTGACTCATGGCTCGACGCATATAGTTTAGTTCCCTAATTGAAGAAACAATCGGCATATGAATACATATAATGTAAGTTGGTATTGAATTTATATGTACATTTCTAGATACATAAAAAAGACTTACTTGTGCCTTTGCAAAGTTGAGGGGGCCAAAGAAGAATTCGATAGATGGAGGATGAATGTGAAGGCCAAAAACATTAGACTTATTCTCTACTATGAGCTTGGTAGAGCAATTGCAAGTGAGGAACATAGACGACACTCCATGTGAATCCACGCCTTCTTCTAATTTGAACTGATTAAACCTTCCAATCTGTGAAATAGCATACATTTTAGGTAGAGTATACAAACGCAGCTCTATTGCCTTCAAAAGCATTTATGAGAAATTACATTTTATTTCATATTAATCATCGGATCATAAAGAAGAACCATATATTCTTGCCACTTAAGACATTCACAGTGTCTAACTACGATTGAAACTACAGTAAAGAAACTAAAATCACAAGCCGGAGAATCTTTGCTTATTTTTTTAGTTCTTTCTCGAATTTTTGTACCGACATGAAGAATAATACCTCAAAAGAGAAAAAATGGTGTAAGTAAATATGAATTTGTAACCGGAAAATCTAAGCCAAAACTCAAGGTCATCAACTCCATCCATCAAGCAAAAATTTGGTAATTTGGTACTAGCCAAGTAGGAGAAGATGTTAGGATGAGGAGGCTGAGAAGCAAAAATTTGGTAATTTGGTAATTTACTCGAAGAGAAATGTTAGGATGAGGAGGCTGAGTAGCAATGTAGAAGACAAGCAATGCCACTCCAAAGCTAAAGAAAAACCTCCACAATACTTGCAGAACGATCCACCAACCCGAACTGGAGCTCCGCAATGGCGCCAACCTCTTGTCATCATCCTCATACAAGCACTTGTTTTCGGAGTGTCCCAAGAAATCTGAGTACCTCGGGGATTCATTGACACAGGCCAGGACCAATGGCGCTGAGTCAGATCGAGATGGGGACTGGAATTCGGATTCTGGGTCGTGGAAAACCGATGAAGGGCTTTGGACCAAGTAGTTTGAGTAGTGTTCCTCTCTTCCTTCCATTAATAAACTAATCGTCTTAATGTCTTTTTTCTTTTTTTTTTTGGTTGTGTTTTGTGTGATGAGATAAACTATGTGATGGATGGGTTCATATATAGCTCCGAGAGAGATATGAATCATATGATTGATGTCTATCTCTGAAATGTTTTTTTGATGTGGAATAAATTAAGCATCAATTATGGCGTTTTTAATTTTATATGGTGGAGAAAACTATAATTACACAAGTCATGATTTGGGTTTGTTGTTCTTGTAATCCAATTTCCTTCACGCTTAAGTTTAAATAGGTGATAACTACTTAAATAATCATTCTACCTATGAAACTACATATTCAGATTTTTGTGATTCTTAACCAACTTTCTTTTTATAGTTAGTTTGGCTTCAATTTTCATTTTTATGCTCAATAAATCATTCAAAAATTGTAAACGACTTTTTTTGAACCTTTTAAAAGCTTTCATTTCATAACCAAAATATTCCTCTTTTTCGGACGTACGATCTGTAGTGTCTTCGTGGCCGTTTCTTTAAACTATGTGCTCTTTCAACACCACAAGAAAAAAAAACACAAAGCTGATGCGGCCTGGTTCGGTATACCCAAGTTTTTTAGGTGCGGCCATACAAACAAAACCAAACCGAATTTTATTATAAACCGAACGTTATGAATTAATTGTTATAACTTACACCTAGCAAACGAAACCGAAACAAAATCGATTGTAACCAAATCGAACGGATTAATAGTTTTTATCTAACACCGAATAGAAATTTTTTGAACCAAAACCAAACCGAACAAAAAATAAAAAATAAAAATAATCAGGCCTTGCTTTCGGCTTGGAGCCTCCATCGGCTCATGAACTCATTTCTATACCAAAGTTCACCTCGAAAACACATTTTTGCTATACTCTGTATCCGTTTCTTTAAGTATACGTTTTAAGTTTTTTTTCCACAATTTTTTTTAATATGTAAAATTAGTACTTCATTTTCTAATTTATCTATAGAATTAAAAGTCAATAGACTGTAAAACGATAAATTTGGTATTGTAAAATGTGTGTAAGAATCCTAAAAGATATAATTTTGATGAAAGAGATGATAGATTGAGCACTGTTTACAATAATATCTCAAGCAATAGAATAGATTTTTGTCGTAAAAAACTCCAAATTTAGGTAGAGAGAGAGAGAATGAAAGATATAATGCTTTCTTATTACGAAACCGTGTTTTACACATCAAACTCGGATTTGTACAAAAAATAATTGAAAAGAAAGAGAAAGCTATACAAATGAACCAAGTAATCACCTCATTGTGTGGGCCATTATTTAAGTACTTCCTCAGCAAATAAAATCTCAATGTACCTTCCTATTCACATTTCATGTACTAAAGGAACCATGCATGGTGACTAGTTCCTCTTCCTATAGATATTAACTATATATATGCATATCCCTCTCTCTTCCATGAACAATATTATTGTGAATAATAGACATATGATGGGAAAAATATAGGGACAAGAAGAGAATAGACCAAATTTGTTTGAAGATTGAAAAAAGACTTTTTGCAAAAGAAAAAAACCCAACCAAATAGCTCAGTTGGTTAAAATGAGTCTCCCTTAGAATAGAGAGGACCAAATGGGAGGAAGTATCTGCTCTGGTATCTAATTCGTGAACATGTATTGATAAAAAAAATGTATAGAAGAATGAATAAGGAAAAATGTAAAAGAAGATAGAATGAGAGAGGGAGATTGAGAATATTTGTCAATCAACTTGGAAATCAAGGAAGGGGAAAGAAGAGTTGTTATCGATGAGACCATCCAAATCCCAATCTCCAATTTTAGGGTTTTCTGTTTCCCAAGGACTATTCTCCATGCCCAACATGTTCCCTACTTTGAAGCTTTCTGAATGACACACATTTCTGCTATTGAAGCAAGGATCAAGGACTTCTACGTTTAGGCTGTTGCTTGTATTACAAGCAATGACATTGTTGTTCTCCGAGGGGGGAAGAAACCATTCACCTTCTACTGATACTCTCTTGCTAATTGGATCAAGAATTGCGTTTCCATAATCTCCTAACCCATTAACGTTGAACACTTCACCTGTATTTCCCATTTGGTGATATCGGTTATGATCTGGCACTGATATCAAGGGATCAAGCTGGTTTAAGCCCACACTACTAACCATGGATGAAAAATTGAATGAAGTAGAGTCCATGCGCATGGTATTCCCCACTATCATCATGTCGTCATGATGATGATAACCATCCATCATTGGGTTTGACATGCCTCCCATGTCCACATTTTGATCTCTTGGGTCCAGAGAATTACTATTACTATTGTTAGGTGATGATCCTGAAGAAGTATTGTTGTTGTTGTTCTTTAGCCTCTTCTTCAATGTCGAGTTCCAAAAGTTTTTTATTTCATTGTCTGTCCTTCCTGGAAGCCGAGTAGCTATCTGAGACCACCTGATACAATGTTTAGGGATAAAAATAGTTATGAAGAAATATGAGACTCATTAATCTAGCGCCAAACTGTTTCAAATTTGCGTTTGCATTTACATGTGAAAATATATAAAGATAGAGTTACTTGTTACCAAGAATCGTTAAATATAAGACTCGTTCTAAGGCTCAGTTGTTTCAGACTCTAAATTAGGTGTTTGCGTTTACATGTGAAATATTACCTGTTACCAAGAATGGAATGCAAATGGAAGATGAGATCTTCTTCTTGAGGAGAGAAAGAACCGCGTTTAAGATCAGGTCTCAAGTAATTGATCCAGCGAAGGCGACAACTTTTACCACAGCGTAAGAGACCAGCATTTCTAGCAATGTCACTCCAACATCCTTGTCCATTGGTCAACATGTATCTTATTAGCTTCTCGTCTTCATCGGGCGACCAAAGTCCTTTTCTTAGCTTCGGTTTGTTGTTATTACCACCACATGCATGATTTGGCTTGCTCTTGTCTCTGATCGTAGTAGTTTCCGGATTCCTCATCATCATTTGGACTGGTGGAGCCTTTTTGAAGGATATACAAAGAGATTTGGAATTTGGAGGGATTGTAAGAAGGAAGGAAGGATGGAGAGAGGATGATATGATTTGTGGGGGTTGCTTTGGAATGATATGAATATGTGTAATGGGTATGAAAGAGAGAGATAGATAGAGAGAGGGAGAGAGAAAAGTGTTTGTTGGGATTGATGGGTAGAGTAGAGAGAGTCTCTAATAGAGAGAGACAGAGAGAAGAAATGGGGATGTGAAGAAGAAGCAAGAGGTGGGTCTTTTTGTTAAAACAATAATAAAAATAAACATGTCTTCGTTAAAAACATGATGATAGACTTGTGAGTGAAGAAAAATGCATCGAAAAAGACTGGTTAGAGTCAAAGACAAGAAGAAGACCAACCTCTCTCTCACCCCCACACCACACACGTGTGTTTGAAGTCTCCAATAAACAAATAAATACATGAGTTTTAGTTTACGAGTACTTTTTTTCCTTTTAAATTGATTTCGTTTTCTTAAAAATTAATTTCTTTCTAAACGACAACTAATAACCAATTTTTTCACTCTCTAAATGTAATTTTGTATTTGCCGACCAAAAAAAGGGAAGAAGTAATATAGTATAGTAGTTCTGTAGGGAGGTTTATTTTGAAGCAACTTCCATTTTACGACACAATCAACCGAATCTAAATAAATAACAAATTTTTGAAACGATTAAAGATCCTTCGAAAAAAATAATAGAAGTTTACAAGATTAATGATACAAAATATAATAAATCAAAAGCCTAACAGAAGCTAATCTATCTAATCCAAACATAAGAATATGTGCAAGATGAATGAACAAAAAAAACCATTATCACTTTTTAGACCATTCTCTATTTATTTTCAATTCATTTCAAGAGAAATTAACCACAAATTTTCACGTGATATAAAAGCCCCATAAACCAATCCATAAACGAGACTATTATAACGAATTATCCAAGTAAAAAATATTTTCGAAATAGCATTTTGGAAATAGTGTTCATCCAATTAACGTTTATAAAAAAAAAAACCATCGCACCGATAATAATAGCAAGCATTGATGGGAGCATAGATCACCAATCATACTCCATCTTAATGCATACAAATCATCATGCATCACATGCCGAATCTACAAATTCGATTGGCTAACCCTTTTTGTTACAAATCACAGCGTTCGAGGACAAAGTTAATTCTTATACAACAAGGAAATCACAGGTCGAAATCTATAGACTAATTCCCAGAAATTACAGTGACAAAAACGATGTCACGTCTGTTGAAAATCGATCTACCGTCACTTATTCGTTAATTGATGCAAAAGCATCTATTGGGAATTCTTATTAGAAACACAAGTCAATGCAAATACGTTCAGAGATTGCTGAGGTCAACAGGTGCACGGAGGAGCCTCTCCATCTGTTGTGCCCTCGTCTTGATCGACATGTCGAGCACCTTTTGCTGAAACTCTACTATCAGCCCACCGTAAATACTTGGATCAATCTGTATTTATTTACCATTAATCATGGTTAGACTCTCTTTCCATCTGCTAAACCAAAAATGGACACATTGTCACCGGATGATACCTTCTCTTCGACGGTAACTTTCTTCCCTTTCCCAATTACTTCCTGGAGCGTCCCCTTCAGTTCCTTCTCCTCAGCAGCGGGAAGAGGCTGTTTTTTTTCAAGCAGAATTTATCAAAACAAGTAAATTTCACATTCTAGTACACATTAATTAGCTTACCATGACCGTGGTAACCAGAACTTTGACATCTCCCCTATGCGCAGTAGTAAGCTCAGTAAATTTCTTGACAATTGTCTCTAAGTTCTTCAGCTTCCCGTTTTCAGCCAACAAAGCTAATCCACAAAGGAAACAACTTGTATCAAAAACAGGACAAAATATCAGTCAAAAAATCATAAAACAGAGGCCCACTAGATTTGAGCTCTCTGGCTAAAGAAGCAAGATTCAGAGTCATACAGAGAAAGTTCTTAGTGGGGTCCGAAAATTTAGCTTGACCACAGAGATCGATAATAGCAGCCAGTCTTGTCTCCTTAGGAACAGAGAGGTCTTTTGTAAACTGCGCAAAGACAGGGCTCGTATTCATTGCCTCAACAATCTCAGAAAGCTCTGACTCAATCTTTTCAAGGGCATTAAGTTTCACAGCTGCAATGTATAGCTGTGAAGCAAAGTTCCCAGATTCACCCACTAAAGCCAGAGGCACCTGGTCGAAATCAGTATCTACGAATGTTAAAACCCCAAAATTATAAAATACAGAGAGTGTATAATCAAACAGTTCGGCTTTGTTTACACAATAATCAAATAAGAAATATATGGATTTGAAAATTTTGCTTCAGGTACCTTAACAACATTGCGATTTTGAGCCGAAGCAGCGGCGTAACCTCTCAACTGCGATAAACAATACAGAAGAAAGATTCAACAAGATAGAGAAGGCACAAAATGATTGAAAACTCTTGATAACTTGGAAACGATTTCCGAACAATTTAAACAGGGGGAAAACGATCGAATCGAGTGATCTCAAGAGAGCGAACGAAAAGAAAGCCAGATAAATCCATGATAAAAATCAAAAATCAAAAATTTCTTCGGAACAAAACAGTGGAGCTAAGAAATTCTTAGTGAGAATCGGTTCTTAAGAGTTCGATTACGGCATTGATGCGGGGATATGATCTAGCAGAAGATAGAGACTCCGACGCAGAGATATTCTTGAAGAAGGAGAATCCCGATCTTATGCGATTAGCCAACGCCATTCTCACACCGAGGCAATAAACCCTTGAACCTGAGTCTGGAAAATCAGTGACTGACCGATTTTTCTCGCGACCAACATAGGGAAACTCTCACTGGGCTCATACTTTCTATTGGGCTTATACTTTCTATTGGGCTTCTGTAATTACGGTTTTTTTTTTTTACGACTACTCATATTTAACCTCCCCTTTTGACTTTTGAGTTTAATAAAATCTTTTTTTTTTGTTTAAATGTTAAAATATTTATACTAATTTTCGTAGTTTTTGACCGAAGGTTACAGAGAAATATTTCTATCAATAAACTCATATTTTCACCAAAACTAAATCCTTTAATTTCAAAAAGTCCTAATTCTTTCACAGGAATCCCTCTATGCTCCATAGATTATATCAAAAATGTTAGATGGGTTTTGTTCTACTTGTATATAGCTTATAAAATAACAAAAAAAAGAACAAGTAAACAATTGAAAGTGGGTTCTATGAAATGAACATCAATCAAAACTTATGCTCCTCACGTCCCCACGAACTTTTTCTTTCCCCCTATAAAACGACACTGATTGGTAAAGCCAAAGGCAAAGGCAAGGGCCAGAAATTGTTTTGAGATGTCAAAGTGAGTAATCATGGCTTCCTACAATCAATACACAGCGATGGCCGTTTTCGCCACAATGACGCTCTCCTCTGTCTTCACCGCCTCCGCACAGTACGATTCTGAGTCACAGACAGGCGACGCCTCCTGTTTGCCAGGGATGTCTATATTCATGATCATCTCTTCTCTCATCCTCTCTGGATTTGCCATTCTCAGATGGTAGACAAAAAGGCATTTTCTTTATGTTCCTCTGTTTTTACTCTTCTTGTCACAAATCTCAATAAAGGAAAACATCATTCTCTTCTCTTTTCTTGTGCATCTCATACTTTCTTGTTTTTTCTATAATTTTAAGATGTTTTACTGAATAGAGAAACACAAAATTTTAGTATCTCAAAAATCTTTCACATGAGTATAAAAACATTATTTACATTATTTGTTGGGTATAGTCTAACTACTAAGCACACGTATTGTTCAAACAATTTTATTTTTTACATAATTGTGTAGTAGACATTCCCTATCTAAATATTATTATTACATTGAGTTTCTTCTATGTCCTCATATCTTTTGAACTAGGATCCTCCCTGAGCATGTCTCCATTTCTAGAATTCAGAAGATATAGCTTGAATCAGCCAACACGGAAGATTCTAGTAAAGATAATCTGAAAGATAAAGAAGAAATTGCTTCACCTAATTTCAAAGGATTGCCAAAACTCGGAATCAAATGACTTTGGAAAGAAAATAAGTTGTAATCACCATCTGTGTTCTGTGTTTGGAAAGATATTTAGTCATGAAAAAGAGAAGCAATAAAGCTGACTTTTCATGAATTTCGAGTTTTCAGCACATGGAAACACACAAAATTCTGATAACAAATGGGTTTGGAACGAACTTACATTTTATTTATCTGGGAAAGAATATTTAAATCTGCAGGCCACCTAGGAACTCTGATAGCCTGAAAACATTAACACATTGTATGATAATCGAAAAAATTAAGGGAAAATGAAATGATGTCTGAAGTTGATCATATTGGGAGACCTGATATTGTCTGCTATTACAGTTTCTCCTTCTTGAGAACCAAGATGCCGTAAAACAACTTCTTCCAAGTGACCATCAGAATATGCATGCTATATAGCAAGACCAAACACGATTTGACTAGAATCATTCGTCTGATGCTTTGGAAGGCGATAAAGAATAGAAGAAAATACATCATTCATACCTTGTAGAAACAACTTCCTCCAAATGGGCAGTTCCCATTTCCAAAGTTGAAGTGCTTACAGTCGATTGACCTGCAAGATTGGAATAGAACACAATGTATCTACTAAGCATATCAAATGGCTCAAAATCCAGTTTTCGCAGTTAGCCTATACCTGAGTTTTGCCTTGTATATGTCGATAATATCCTTTTTCTCTTCAGGAGTAGAGTACCAGACAACACTCGGGACAACAAAATAAGAGAGTTTGCGACATATAGGACAGGCTCTCAACGTGCTGTTCACATCCATTCCTGAAACAGGAGCACTGCTGCGCCAATTACGAATGCATTGTATACAGAAGGGATGATCGCACTCCGTCAACAGCCCAAACTTCCTTTCCCCTGGAGTGGATTTTGACAACACGCGATCCAAACACACGCTACACTCGATGTCTTGACTTTTCTTCAAAGCTTCAATGTGCTTTTGCTTTTTCTCACATTCTTTTGTGTGCTCTTCTCGTTCTTCGGGTCTGAAAGGATGCAAACACTTCTTCCCACAAGTGGTGCAGATGTCTCCATGCATATGCGGACACTGGTTTCCTCGTGGGCAATCACCAGCTGCAGCAAATGAGCAGATGGGATATTCTCTTGGGTGGATATAATAAACGTTAGGGGATTTGTCACCGTCACTATTGTCCCCAGCAAAACCATCTCCTTTCTGTTGCGGGTTCATAGACGGTGTGAAGAGAGAGCTATATGCGCTAGATAAAGACTGTGGCTGAGAATCTGAGCAAAGAGGTGGTCGAGGAACAATGGAGGCAGATAAAGATTGTGGCTGAGAAGTCCTGTCATGTTCGTATCTACATCTACTTCCATACAAACATATTCCTTTCTGATAGAATGTGCAAACCTAATTACAGTACATAGCCAAGAAGAATCAGTCATTTTTTTACCAAGTTTGATTCAGAGAACCCTACAAGAATCACAACCGCATTAAAGAAGGAAAGGAAAGAAAGATTCTTGAGAAGAGATTACATTACATTATTGGCCGGACCCTTACAGTCATGGGAATATTCACAATTTTCCCCTTTCAAGCACGAGCCATGGACAAAGAACTTGCAGAGTATCCTAAAAAGAAAAAGCAATTGATCAATTGAATCCTCATGTTTACCCTCCAGAAATCAATCAAAAGAGTCAATCTTTTCCCTATAACACATTCAAATATAAAGAAAACAACCCTCAAAACACAAAATTGACGACATGAAGAAGTTGGGATACCTGTCGGACATCTGGGGATTGTGCGAGGAAAAGGGATTCAAAGGTGAGGGAAAGAGAAGAATCAGAAGGAAAGAGGAGGCTTTTATGTTTGGAAAATTTTGAGGAATTTGTACGGACGGTTTTCAATTGTTGAGGAGACTACAAGTTTTTTAGATAGAGCGCGCTTCACCACCTCCACCAGGTCTCCTCTTCTTTTTCGTCTTCTCTTTTATTTACTATAATCTAATATCTCATTACACTGCAAAACCAAATCCACCATTTTTTTTTTCTTTTTAAGAGAGCATGAGAAAATAATGATGGGTTAATTTTTAGTTATATATGTTTCGACGTTTGAATTGGAAAAAAGCACCAAGTACTGTATGTTCTCTTCTCTCTGGTCCTGAGTAGAAGCTCAATGAAAAATACGAAACATATAAATATAATTTCGTAAAGAATAATAATTGATAAGTAGTAATCCCTAGTATGAAGGTAAAAGCACAATCATGATAAAATATTTTCAAATACAGTGTTACACGAGAGCAGCAAGTATATAATACAACACACAAGACAAGACCGCCTCTCTTGCCTTTTTTATGTACACAATATATTACACACAACAAATCAAGCAAACATTCTCTCTCACACACACACACACACCAAATCCTCCGAACCGAAATTCACAAACTCATGGTAACTGGTTTTAGACCCAAATAGCGTATCTCAATTGTCACACAAACTCACACCTCACGAGAAGCTTCACGGAATTGTACTTCTCCCCTTTGCGGCTATGTAAAGGAAATGCCCTTATTCCTTCCTGTAGCTCCCAAACCGGCAAGCATGTCTGCCCTCCAAAATCATCTTTCTCTGACATGTCATACTCATGCACTTCTAATCGCAGTAGAGCCAGCTCTGGAACAGTTAGTGGGAACTCAAAAACCTCATCCCAAGCTGGTATCCAATTATCCTCCAACGTCTTCGTCTTCTTCATAACTGTATCCACTGGAACTCCCGCTATCCCAACCTGAAAATTGTATGAAAGCTCCAATTTGTATGACCTTGTCAATTGTCATTGCAATCTATAAGAGACGGGGAACAGTTCTAAGGGAATTGAATTTACCCTTGTATAGAAGTCAGGTGGTGAATATTGATCGAAGTGGGTGTGGCGGAAATCAAAGTACCAGCCTTCTCCCATGTATACGGTTACCTAAGGATAAAAAGAAGAAGAAGAATAAGTTCACCGAGTTTTATACATTGGCAACAGAAAGACCAAACCAAGAATCAGATATCTCACCCTCAGTGTGGTTTTTACAGGTAGAGTAGCTTTTGGATCAAAGATGTCATTATCCGAGCCACTTTTCAGCAGAATATCGGGTTTCTTGATGTATCCACATCCGCCATTGGCTCTAAACATTCCTTGCATTAGCCACAGTGATCTTCCATATCCCTGTACATGGGAAAATCATTATAGAATTAGCTGGGGAATAAGGTTGATGTCCTGTAAACTGATGGAGCATAGCTTCTCCAAAATAATAATAGCTTTTAATTACTCTGTTAAAAGAAACTTGTGGTATGGCAAAAGAGGAAACCTGCATATTGAAAGCCACCATTTGAGCACCGTGGCTCCAGCCAACCAACGGGTTGTAATTTGATGAAGTAACTCTAGTTCCTTTTGGGTAAACCCTCAGCAAATTTCGTTGAGTAAACCTGCACCAGACCATGATAAACAGGATGCATACTGAATTGACGGACTGCAATTGTTACACTGAAACATAATATGACCATAATCATTACCTCACAATCTGTTTCGCATATTTTTCTGCTGCCTTTTCAAGTTGTTCTTCGCTCAAGCTAAGGCGTCTTACCTTGTCAGGATCTACCTTTAAACACTCAGTAATTCCGCCTTTTGGTTTCCCAGCATGGATTGCAATCAAATGTTTATACTGGGGTGGTGCATTCTTCTTAGACTTATCTCCATCATCATCATCATCATCATCATCATCATCATCATCATTATTGTCATCATCATCATTTCCATCGTAGTCATCCTGCAACAAGAAAGAAAATTAACAACTTTTGCATATGAACACCAACAAAACTGAATGAAGATGATTTGTCTCCATACAAACCTTGTTACCACTTTTGTTCCTCTGAATAAAGCTCGGAACTTCTTTCCCCCAAACTTCTTCATCCCCCAAGGATTTACCTTTCTGCACCACATCCTCATCTTTCCCTTCCTTGTACTCTTTCGGGGGTTTGGTTGAGATGATAATCCGTCTTTTTAAAGAGTTTGGCGATGGGAACTCCTTCAAAGATTCTCCGACAGGAGGAGTAAACAGGATTTCCCCGAATATCTGGGTAACCATCTAGAATACAACAAGAACAACGCATCTCTAAATTAATGTAATGATCTATTAGAGCGGAAAAAAAAAAAATCTCAAAGAAATGTAACATGAGGCTACCTCAGCAACTTTGGACTGAAGTTCTGGAGTAAGATGATCTTCAAGAGTTACGACAACAGGATAGTCGGATACATCAAAGGCATGTGCTTTAATAGCTCTTAGGCATTTGATCAACTCCACAGGCGCAGTGAGAGTCCTGTTAGAATGGCTCAGTATACAAGTAAACAACAAGCACTAAGCCAAAATCTCATTTGATTGAATATCAGTAATTATACCTTCCGTGAAGAACATCAATATCATTTTTGTTGGAGTTTGGCCATATATCCAATTCAATCACTCTAACACCTTTCTTCAATGCATCTATAATAGGTACCTCACTGCAGTCACTGCTCAGCTGATTACCCGTCAAATATGAATTATGACCAGTGAATATGAAATAATGCGATATAGGAGCATCCATGTCTTGATGCACCTGAAAATCATAAAGCCAAATCATTGAGATAGGTCGAGAATCAATCTAAAAATCAAAGCTAGGCTAATTGAGACACAACACTTGTAAACAATTAAATACTTGTATTTTGAGTCAGAGTTCCTAAAAGAGTAAAATTCACTTTCCTAAATTGCTACTTTCTGCTATTTTTTTTTTTTCACAGCAGGTAGACATAAAAAGAAAAGCAATTTAATTGCTTCAAACTCTTGAATCAGACTAAGTGAAACACCCAACAAGATTATTGTTCAAAAAATCTCGCTTTCCCACACCATTTGAGTTTCTTATGTCAATAGATCACAGTTGAATTAAACTTTGAAAAGAAAAAAATCGAAATAGAGAAACAAGAGAAATACCTCATGTAGAGCAAGAGGAGGGTTATTATCACCAAAAAGGTATTTGAAGAAAGCATCAAGGTGGAGACCATTCCGATGAAGAAGAGAAGAGGCTGCGTTGATAATTGTCTGCGCATCCTCTCTGGTCGATTTATCTTGCTTCTGAACATCGATGAGAAACCTGTGGAGATGATCAACGGTCATAACACCATTCTCCGAGTACTTGTCGAAAATAGTCTTGATCTCACGCGGTGCCTCCGATGCAGTATACCGAAACCTCCGGCGAAAGCAGAAACACACTCTGTACGTTTGCTTCGACATGAGGCAAGGAAGGACGGATTCCTTGGGTGATGATTGAAGACGAAGACGATGAAGCAAGTCAGAATAATTTCTTTTAGGGTTTGCGCTCAACCAGAATTATCGTCTTGTATTTAATGAATCTCCTCCATGTAATCAATCTTCAACCTTCTCGAAGAGATCTTCAATCTCTCTCGTGCGAATATCCCCAAGGCAAATTTACTCTACGTGACTAAGAAAGTTACAAAGGCTTTTGTAGCTTTATTGGGCCTTTGAATCAGCAGGGCCCATCAAACGAGTTTCTAGGGTTTCGCTGTCCTTTAAAGGAGCAATATGAGCAGAACTTGCAAAATCTCTCTAACATCTCCGCCGTATCTTCTTTCCTGAAACTACACACAATCCGAGGAGGAGAGAAAGGGTAAATCTTCTGCGAAACCAGCATGAGAGCCAAGGTGAGTAATGGGTTTTATGTTATGGATTTTAATTCTGAGAAATAGAAGTATTGGGTAGGATATTTATGGTCTCTGTGTTTGGCTTGTATCAGTGGAAGAAGAAGCGTATGAGGAGGTTGAAGAGGAAGAGACGAAAGATGAGACAGCGCTCTAAGTAGTCTCAAAACCTGTTTTGTCGTTCTTTTTAAAACCAACACTTGTGGGAGTTTTGTTGGTTTTCAGTTTGAATTTGAATGTTTTGTTGGACCAAATGGAAGCTATGTTTTCTATTAGAATTATGTTTATTACATGGAATGGAAGGATCCACGTGGGTTCTCGATTATCTTTTATTTTCTACAATCTGCTTATAATTGGGGTTTAATGGTGATCTTTAGTCATCAGTGTGACTGCGTAGGATTAGTTTTACATCCTTCTGAATTTTGAAGTCGTCGAGGCGTCGAACCTTTGATATTATGAACACGAGGCCGTTATATTACTGTGAGGCTTATGTGCAGTGTGTCGTCTGAGTTTCACAGTTCAACTATAGGGATGGAAGAAATGCTAAATATATGTATTTAGTGTATATAAAATACTTTAAATAACCGTCTTTGATTGAATGAGATGAATTTGTGGGGTGGATTGAATTATCAATTATGAATACCAAAACCTTTTTCGATGTTTTAGAAATCAAGACAAATCACTTGCGAGTTTCATGATGCTTAAAATGCTATTGTTCCCTTCTTAGATAGTGTTTAACTTTTGTAAGTGTTCGTGTGAAATATCTCATTCTGCTTGGTGATGATTGCAATGTGAAACGAAATTTCATATAGGGAAAATATGCTACTTGATTAGGATGTTGTACGTGTTAGTATCTTGGTACATATAACGGAGTTGTGAAATTTTCTGCGAAAATGATAACAACATCACAATTTGTAACATGGGGTAGTCAATCTTGCTAATAATCAATTCCAAAGTCCAAAAACAATAATAATAATAATGGGCAATACGATCGTTAGAAGTCGTAAATCGAGAACTGCTTTAGAAAAATCAAAAATCAAGTGGAGAAAGAGAAGCTGAAAGAAACTACAAACTCATGAGTAAAAATGAGTCTTGAGGAGTCTATTCTGCTCCAAAGAAAAAAAAATGACTCATCTAATCCCCAAAGAATATTACAAGGAAAGTAGGTTATTATCCACACACACCTGTGACCTGTCCCTTATGAAGGAGAACGTTATTCCGACTACACCATTCGTTCACCCAGACAAATTCTGGTCAGAGACATGTAGCAGACGAACACCGCCCTGCCAAATTGGGCTGACTCTATGGGTTTCTGATAACTTGACAAATGTGGTGATTAAAACATAAGTGGTGCTGTCTTAGTAGCCACCCATCGGTGGCATTCCAAATGGTGGCATGGGAGGCATTCCTGGCATTCCGCCCATTGGTGGTGGTGGACCATACCCACCACCTCCCATTCCTGGCATCGGTGGTGCGGGTAAAGCAAGTGGCAATAATTGGGCGTACATGTTCTGTTTTCACAAATAAACAAAAACACCACTTTTATAAGTTTATCGGTCAAGAGAAAGTTTACTCACGAGTGTAGCTGTGTAAGTTACCTGTTGGGACATGACATCCTTCTCTTCCTGCTCTTTGGCCTTCACCTCTTTCTGTGCCTCCAGCTTATCCTTGATTAGCTCATCCACTTTGCCCGTGTACTCTCGGATAAACTACAAAACAGGAAACGATTATGAGAGTCCATCATAGCGTCCCATCGAAAGAGAGTATTTGAGGGTTAGGATAAATCACCTGAAGGAGATACGGGAAGGCAAAATCGATCATATTGTTGATCCAGGCAAGTTCTAGAGCAACGTCTGGTCGGACTAAGTCATAACATACAAAGAGACATGTAGCAAAGCATTCCTTTTTGCCCTGTATAATAAGACCAATATTAATATCATCTTCTCGACCAAGTCGTTTCTGTTTTAATAACAAGCAGTAGCAGCTCATAAATGCTTAAACAATCATACCTGTTCAATGAAGTAAACCAGCAATTGTTCTGCAAGCTCATGGTCGCCAGATTGTGAGGCAGTTTCCATACAGTCCTTGTACATGCTATCTTTCTTTGACAACGCAATTGATTGCTTCCATCTACCCGCTTTCTTGTAGATATAAGCGGCCACACGTCTCATCTCAACAAGCTCGTGTTTCTCAATCTGTTCGCACCAATCATAGGAAGATTATATCATCGCTCAGGCCATCTTTTTTTTTTGCTAAAGATAGAAGATATAAAAGGTGTAGTGGATTCAAACTCTACCTTCTGAGCGAGGCCTATCTGGTCAAAACTGTCATGTAAATCAATGGACTCGCGCAACCTGTCATAGTCTTCTTCTTCCACGTATATCTCATTAAGAGCTTCATTAACAGCAGAGACATTGTTACTCTGAACTGCAACCATGTATGGCTTGATAAGGCGCAACTGACCAGCCTGATATCAGAAGAAAGCGGCTGTTAAGTAAAGACAGCTCGGTTGTTTTTAGGGAAAAAATAAATCATTAGTCATTTTCTAACCTTCCGCATAATATCAACAACACGTGTGTGATCTAGACGCAAAGCAAGCACGTTGAGAAGATCATTGATTAGATCAGGATGCTCCTGTAAGTAGAAGTGCACAGCCTTGTAGTACAGCTCGACATTCGCAACCTTGGCAACAATGTCTTTGAATTGCATGTGCTCCCATGCTTCAGGAGAATGGTTCATGACAGTGGTCGCAGCATTATCAAACTCATCATATTGAATGTACAGATAGGTAAGTTCTTGCCAGTGCTGTTGTTCATCACAGGCCCGTATAAGCTTGGGAATATTGAGGCGAGTCGAGAATAACTTGATGTGTTCCATAAGTTTCTCATAACGATATCTAGCATAGAGAACACCCAACTCGGTGAAGATACCCATGTGAGCACGTTCCAGCCCAAGTCCACTCTCCATAAGTGAGATTAATTCATTGAAGCATCCTCTGTTCTGGTAGTACTCGCTGACTTCTTCCAGGTCATCCACCTATTAAGCACCAAAAGATTACATGATCCCGGGGTATATATGAGATACATTGAGGTATAATAACATCAAAAAGAATGAAAACTAAAACCCATACGAGGACTGTAACTAAAAAACTTTCATGCTAACGATGTCGGGAACTAAGATTAGGTATTTATTCACCTGTATGATAATGTTAAGGCCACAAATCTGCGCCAACCGGAATTCCTCTGCATCAACACAAGCAAAGCAGACTTCCTTCCATGTCTTTGCACTGTTTGCTTTCCTTGCAGCATCAACAGCACCTTGGAACTGTTGCAACTTCACAAGTGTGACAGCTAACTTGCCCCAGTTTGATATGAATGCATAGATTATTTTTGCAGCCTCATACAGAGTTTCATCATACAGACGATCACCAACATTTTGTAGGTTAGCAACATTTGGCATCAGAATGAATTCTTCAATCTCACCTAACCTATCGATCTTTGCATATGCATAGATGAGCTCACTATCAACCTTGGGTTCCTTCACCTTCTGTCTAACCATCAGAAGGTATCTGACCAAGTCATCATAGACATTAGTATCTTCAGAGGCACGTATGACCTCCAAGAAATGAGTGGCATCATCAGCACGGATAAAGGACTCAATGGCATCACTGACTAGTCCTTCCCGGAGTTGAGCCTTTGCGACTTGGCTCCAAACAGCATCTTCTTCAACCCGGAAAGCAAACTCAACAGCACGCTCAATGCTTTTCACGTTATCCAGCAATACGTTGGCAGCCTGAACATTTAAGTTAAACTTCTTGAAAATAGCAAATGCTTCCTCATACAATTGGGCTTCAACTGCCACTTCTCCAACAGCAGGTCCATCAAAGTTGTCCAGCCGGTTAATGTAATCCATAACTCTAGATGGATCTGCCTTAATAGCTGTCAATATGAGCAGATTTTGCAGATTGAAGTTTCCACTGAAGGCAGAGTTTTGAAGCACAATCTTTTCAAGAAGCTCAATAAGCTCGTGCGGCAAATCAGCAGTCATGAATGCTTTAACAGCTGCGGAAACTTGCTCTGGGCTCTTGCTTTCAGGTAAAGCAGTAGACACAACTTGGTCAATAAGTTGTCTTCTATATTCATTGTTCTCATCAAGAACCTTATCCCAGAGATCACCATCCATCCTCTCCACTACATACCTACAGTTGAAAAATCGTGTATAAGTAATCTACAGAGTAACCACAGTGAAATAAGTAAGAATTTTCATACGCAATAATAAAATACCTGGCTTGTAACTTGAACAAAGAGTTTTTGTTGGTGACATTGATGAGTTCCTCGTCACATTGTCCTCTTCTGTATGCCACAACAGCCAGGGTAGGATCACGTTTCTCGCAGTACTTACCCACAACCCGAGAGTCATAGTAAGGGTTGGTGGTCAGGAAATGCTCAGGGTTGTTGTTACTGTCGATGATAATTTTACCCAAGGCATTATGGACGTGCACATCTTGGCTTCCCTCGCTAACAAGATGCTCCAAGAACTGAGTGAGGAGACGGAGTCGATTTCTGAAAACGCAGAAACATATTAGCGCTTCAGGAACAAACAGACATAATTATGAACGGAAACCAGGATGACCAAAAGGATTCACCTCTTCTCGCATTCTTCGACAAGGGGTTCAACCGGTAGCAACGAACGAACAGAGAGAATGAGACCTTTTATAAAATCTTCAGGGCATTCATCATCAAGCAACTGCCCCACAACTAAGGGAGCATTCCCAGGGTTCACCTTTGTACGAATTGCACGTATAAGTATTTAATAACAAATTACTGAACTCCAACGCATTAAAAATAGTCCCAAGAAACCCATACCTTCTGAACGTAACCTTCAATGTAACGAAGCATGTTGTTTGTGTAGAGGTAATGAGTAAGATCAGGCACAAAGCCGAAACGGTCGCAGACATTTATCAACGGTCGGGCATCAGGAAGCTTAGCTTCCATCAAAAAGTTCTTCGTCTTTTCAGCATCATAGAAGTTAGACTCTCTAGTCACACGCTCAACCTCCTTTATTTGACCAGTCTTGGCAGCTGCTTCAATGTACTTGAAATGAATCTCAGGATCCTCACTATTGCACAGAGGGAAAACATTGTCATCATCAGCATACTAACAAAAGAATCGTGCTTGATTACAGGAATGACAGTAGATTCTATATAAATCACCTCATACTCAAATATGAACCTAGGAAAAAGTATAGCCCTTCGTATGATTTGAACTGCTCAAAGAGCTTAATACATGCATCAACACCAAGTTGCTCGCAGTACTCCTTGCAAGCCTGCAATTATATGGACATGTTAGTGTCACACTAAACAATAAAATTCATCATACCGTACGCCACTTACCTGAACAATTATCTGCAGGTTGCCTCTCAGGTTGACCAGCAAAAGATCCTTCATACACTCCATAGCCCAATCGCTAGAAAGAGTACCGAAAAACTCAACAAGAGCCTGCATTTTGAGCAGAGTGATATTCAAAAACTTGACCATCCAGCAGTTTAGCTACTAATATTTATTCCAGAGGCATTACCTGTGGCTCAATGGCATGTGTGTTCACAATTACACGTTTTATATCAGGTAACTCTGAGTAATGCTGCACAAATCAAAAGGAAAAGAAATTGGAGATGAAATGAGAATTCTATTTGGCCAGGAAAAAAAGCTAGACAACGAGCACCTACCTTTAAGGATTGGATATAAAGTCCAGCCTTTTCACAAAGTTGAGCAATACGAGGCCGGTCATAGTGGCTGAACATCCCATTTGCTAAAATCGCATCAGCCACATTAGGAAAGGTTACCAAATTGATCTCCAAAACCTGTATTGACATTTGATCTAACAGGTCTGAGGAAAGGTGAAAAGAGAAAGCACACAGATAAACAATGTGGCAACTATTTTCAACCTTAGTTTGCAGAAAAGCATGCTCAGGTAAATTTGGCTTCAGCACATCCAGAAGGAAAGCAGTCGCTTCTCGGATCAGATTTCTCTAAATATGCAAAATAAATAAATTAGCACTAGATAATTCTCTTGCACTGTATGCAATTCTGTATATAGGAGCTGAACAAGTAATGAGCTACGAAAATGGTGCATACACAAATTTATACATGTTCACCTACCTGAAGAAAAAGATCAGTGATGGTGTTGAAGTCAACTGGACAACCTCCTTCCATTTGAGACATCATTAATGCAAAATTTACTGCTCCCTGCAAATTGCAGATATAAAACTATTGATCTTAATACAGGGAAAAAAAAAAAATTGCGTTCTATATAACGTCAGATCAAAATTATTCAACAAGAATTTAACTGATTCATGACTCTTCTTGTGCTTACGCAGCAAATATCCAGTAAACCAGTCCTTTAAGATTTTAATATTTTGCAAGAATCAAAAGTGCACCACACTAACCTGAGGATCCGTACGGAGTATGGTTTGCAGAAGAAACAGGTAATCAGGTGTGTACCCAACCTAAAGTCACAATATGAAACAATGATAACTCTTGAGCATAATGAATTTTAGGGTAACCATAACAGGGGCAGGCAAACTTTTGATCTTGTTATTTACCTGCTTTGAGTAAATCAGTATTTTGTCGAACTCCCTTCTTTCTGCAAAAGCTGCTACAACTTTTGGAGTTGCCCGGGCTTTGATGTATATTTTCAGAGCAAGGTCATTATCTACAGTCTGGAATAGAATGGTTTATCGTCACAACATGCTAAAGGAGACATATCACAGATTTTCCAGGAAAAAAATCCATTTTAAGATTACCTTGACAAGGTCTCCCAGTTCTTCACTGCATTCTAACTTATCCTCTGCTAACCAGTTTTCTAGGAGGTTCTTCTTGTTTTGATTCACAACAAGCCGAGATAGTTCCAATGACTCATATGCATTGAGCTTCCCTCTAGTCAAAAGAGTCCCAAAATACTGTAACAATGGAGGAGTTTGCCCAGCTTGTACAGGAACACTCTGCAAAATTATATAGTGTGATGTTGTAGTTTCAGATTGGTGTTACCGACATTTAATAATAGATAAACATGTTCACACAAGATTAATTGCTTGAATAAGGAATAAAAACCTGGAATTTGGCCACTGTATCAGGTGTCCTTAGAATTCCCTGAGGAGATTCAGCAGCAAGCTCAGCAGCCTCCTTGTACTTTGTTTGAGCGAACAGCTCTTGGAACCGCTGGACAACCTGCAACATCCGAAGTGACTATGAGAAACTTCACATTACCAAATGACTTTCTTTTTCTTCAAGCTGGCATTCTTCAGCTAAAATTACTTCAGCAATATAACAGATCCAAGATGAACATTGCATACCAGATTTTCTGCACCAGGGAGGTTTCCTCTTTTAGCAAGATTGACAGCAAGCTCCAAATTGTTCAACTGTGATACGAAAGCATAGATTTCTTAGCATGACATGATGACACGGGTAGCTTATATCGGGAAAACAGAATAAAATTTGAACATACTTGACCACTAATAAAAGGTATTATGGTAGCCTCGTTTACTGTAGCCAAAAGAACTTGTCCTCGCCTATTTATGGCATAGAAACCCCCAACTGAGGAAGCTTCAGAAGTCAAGAAAATTGGGTCTGGACTTATCCGATTTCTGTACACAGCAGAAGCAGTCTCTAGATCGTATACAAACAACAAGCCAAGCTTGGTGATGACATAAATCAAGCTAAATTTGTGAGAGACCTGACAGGAAAAGAGAACTCAGTGTTAAGAAATTTTACCAAAATTTACTGAATGTAATTGAAATTCTAATGCAATTACAAACCTGCATGGCGACAGGAAAATCATCAGCAAAATCTGGGGGGAAAAAGAGATCTGCCTGCTTTTTTGTAAATGATGGTTTTCCTGCAAAATAATCACCCACATTTAGACATCAGATGAATACCAACTAACTAAAGACAATAATTAACGCTGCCAATATAGTTTTCTGCCGAGGATGCTAACCGGGTTGGGCACCAAGCTCAATGACATGCAACTTTGATGTTATCTGCCCAGCATTAAAGCTCTTGCTTGCAAAGGATATAAGAATAGAAGGATTTTCGTTCCCAGGGACCTACGATTAATAATGTAGCATGTCATACTACAGTTCAAGATTAGACCATAGAATGAACTCACCAAAGAACCAAGTAGTTTACCTTAAACTGAGCAAATGACGCAGCATGTGCTTCGAGGGCCTGGCTCCGCTGTTGATCCACAGAAAAAAGCTGCATATTTCCTTTTACCAATTGTGCTCTCTGCAGAAAATAATCATTACAAGATCAGTAAAAAAAATACAACATGACTGCAATTTTGATTTCTTTGTTCAACCTAAAATGCGGCGCAGTAAACCTACCTCAGGAGAGCCAGGAGCAATTCCAATTAAAACCAGCCATTTCTCATTAGGAGAGCACTTGTAGTTTATAATTTGATTGTTTGCCAAATTGGCCGTTCTATCAAACATCTTAACTGGCTCAGAATCACCTGGAAAATATCAAATCAAAATTAGATTCACATACATATACATGATAAGAAGAAGATGACAGTAAGCTATAGATATACAACCTTCAATTGACCAATGATACACGGAATTTTGTGTGACCAGCCCCAACATCTTGGGTGTAATCCACTTCCAAAAGACAACCTACAAAACAATGGAAGATTAATATCCCAAAAATAAAATCCGGACGGAAAAAAATTAAGAGTCTGAATCAAGTCTATAACAGGCAAAACAATGGGGTCACAAAATCTTTGCATTAACACTCACCTGTTCAGGCATCTGATGTGACTTTAACTTTGCTTTTGCTTCGATGTTAAATATCTGTAGATGATCCTGAGTAGTTCCTGGAACTTGAGCTATATACAAAATGAAGAAAAAAGTGAACAACAAAGTAAGAAAGAAAAAAGTTATAGCCAATATAAGGAAACCTACTACAAACAAGGCTTGAGGCACA
Organism: Kernera saxatilis; assembly: GCA_900406395.1. NCBI lineage: Eukaryota > Viridiplantae > Streptophyta > Magnoliopsida > Brassicales > Brassicaceae > Kernera > Kernera saxatilis. Next base: position 25,647 of record OVAY01000422.1, read on the forward strand.
ACAGAACCACGGGAAAAATAACACTCGTTGGATAAACCTTGTAAATGGTTTGAATGCAATAGGAGAGATAAGCTCGATGAGTGTAGTTATCTTTCCATACTTATCTAACATAATAGATCTTCTATCAAGTGATACATTACAACAGGTACATATACTGCTTAAAAATATAGAACTTGTAAATGTTGTGGTTTTATTAAATAGGAAGGCATATGAGTAAAAGTTGAAAGCACGAAAATTCAAAAGCATCCTATCCGAAATAGATAGCATGGGTCGTTAACAAAACGAAGGAGTTACCAATGGTAGTTCTAACAAGAACTTCAAAAGGAAACTATTCTGGGTGTTATTACTGATAGCACGACGCAAGTTTTCCCGATAGAAGGAACAGTCAAATACCTTTTAAGGCAAGGATCCTCGAGTTGGGGTTCATAAGAGCAGAATCTGCAGTTATAGGCCTCCTTAGAGGCTGCATCGGCATATTCATATCTATAATTACAACACTATTTTGTGGTGCCGTCTCTCGTACACATATATACTTGTCGGACTCCATAGTAACATTTGTAAACGTGATGAATTGTTGATTGATCCCAATGCTCGGAAGCTGGAAACAAAAAAAATCAAAATGAAGCTTTATGTCACATAGTTCATTTACTTAGTTATGGATCCGAGTATATCAGCAAATTGCACTACACAATAACTTGAAATTCGGGATCGTATAATAGATCTGGGCATATTTAGAGAAATCTGATCAAAAACATGCATATCTAGACATCCGGATAAATTAGACAGCAACGCAACGATCGAGCAGGATTCGGAACAGTTTGAAACTGGAATCAAATAAACAAAGAGTCTGAGCCGAGCTTAATCATCAGAAATCAAGCTCGATTCCATGAGTTACACATCTACAAAAACAAAAAAGGAGGCCGAAGAAGAAGAAGAACTCACCGTAAGGACCTCCTTCATCGTGATGGGGGCGTTTGCTGCCGCCATGTTTGACCTCAGATCGCGGCAAAAGAATCCGGGGCCAGAATCAGATCCACGGCCGGGACTAGACCGTCAACGGCCAAGAGAGCGAAAAAGAAGCGAGACGAGAGAGACTGAAGAAGGAATTGAAATCGCTGCCAGATCTGAGGCAAGTGAACGAGAAAGGTGATAGAAGGAGAAGGGAGAAAACAGGGAAAAAAAAAAAAAGGAACAGAGTCTTTTATAAATAAATATATAATTGACGACGTGGTAGGAATGCCATGCGCTTTTGCTAATTATAATTAACGGGTGATTTATATTGTTATTGCTAATTAACTAGTTGCACACAATTGCAGATGTATAAAGATCCATCCTAGAGTAAGGAGTCTATTGTCTTCTAGCAAGCAATATGATTGCCTACAATGAATGGGAATGTAACTTGACTATGAGCGAATGAGGGATAGCTAGAGCTTTATTTCCATTTCCAGTGGTTGGTCAAGTGCGAGATTGGCATAGGAATCTCATAAACACGCCAATGGTGGAAAAGAGTTAACATAGATCATGGTTCGAGTATTTCTACTATAGGTCTGATTTGAAAATTATCCCCAGCTTACTGATTAAGGTCTAAGCCCTGAAAAAGAAAAGGAATTCTAAGTAAATTCAAATTCTATATGTTGTTTACAATGTTCATGGTCTTATCACTTTTAATTAATGGAATTTTTTTTTATTATTAAATTTTAGCTAATCGAGTTTGTTTCGCAACTTAAACGGTCATTGGAGCAGTCAAAGACTATTGAAAATATATAATTTTGAAAATAGTATCGACAAAGTATGTGTTTACATTGCTCCAGGAAATAGACCGATTAAGCCTTCTCAACGACTCCAAAAATTATAATAGACAACAGTTGGTGGTCGGTGAGACCATCGTCGTGAATCTCGACGTGGAAACTCCTTCTAATGAACTTTGTGAACTTGTCCTTCCGTTTTTGCCTTTTTTGTTTGTTGCTAAAGAATAAGATTTGATCCTACTCTTCTCTCTCTATTAAACTTTCTCAAACTCTATGATCCCAAAATCATAGCTTCGTAATGGTTACTTTGCTTTTAAATAGAATGTCCTATAACAAAAAAAAGAAGTATGTGTTTACATTTAAAAGGTTATGCCATTTACAAGTTATGATCGTCGGTTTAAATGAAAAAATAAAGCAATACGAAGACTTTTTAAGAAGTCAATCATCAAAGCAATATTCTTGTCCATTCACCGATTAATTGCAAATTTTTTTCCATAGAATATGGTGAGCTAGTGCTGATATAATCGCATACAATAGTATATCACTATATCTCCTCCATATATAAATATTCCCACATATTTTAGAAATATGTCGTCGTGATTCGTGAACCTCAATCAATACAATGCTGGTTCTAGTTCATTTTAACGAGTGTTTAGATTGAATTAGATTGAATGAATCTTACAAAACTTTTTGAACCATAATTTATCTTCATAACAAAAACGATTCAAATGTACATTCAAAACATCAAAATTTGAGGTTAGAGCAATAGTTATAGATCATTCTACAAAATTCTTTCTTTAATGGAAAAAGGTGCATGTATTTTTCTCTAGGGATGTTCCCTTCTTTTTAACCTATGGGGATGTTAAATTTGGATTTTTGTTTCGATTCAAGTTATTCGGTCGTTTGGATTTTTGTTTTTGTTTTAAGAAAATAGTTACCAAACTAAAACCAACATACACTTCCCACATACTGTTATGAATTGGTGAAGATGGTATTATCACCGCGAAAATGATCAGTTTTTGCGATTTACTTAGAATAAATTGATAAGATGAAAACACAGTTTACGTATTTTTCTTTATCATTTATTTTTCACATTCTAAATACTAAAACATATATACTAGCAAAATGTGCTAGAATTTATCCGTCTGTTATTGCTTTTGTGAGATTTTCACCACCGGAGTGGATTCTCCAACCATTTAAATATAAACTGATGAAAAAAAAAAAAACCAACATACACTATGAGTTTTAATCAAATACTTATCCCTTTTTACATATTAAAATAATATTACTATTTTCTACGTGTTAAAACTCAATTCAGTTTTTTTTTATTATATATATTTATTTATTTTTTTAGTTCGGTCTGAATCAATTGGTTCCGTTTATTGGAATTGGACATTCATGCTTCTCACAGAAGCGCATAAGCAACGAAATGTTTTAATTGGTGTTCTTTAAAAAATGTAAAGCAGTCTTACGTGGACAACAGAGGAAAGTAAGAAACAAGGAATAGAAGAAAATCTCCCAATTATAACAATTAAGAAAGGAGATGATTTGATTTGATAGATATATAGGGTTCAAATTTTTAGATTAGATCTCAGAATCAGAAGCGTCCTTCTTCTTCTTCTTCCTCCTTCTATTCAATTTTTTTTCTTTTTTTCTCAAATTCGGCGAGCTCGCCATGAAATCGATGCACCACCACAGAGCTCCTCTAATTTCTGCTTCTTCATCTTCTTCATCCTCTTCCCCAAGCCACTCTTTTATCTCTAAGCTTCTTCTTCTCCTGACTTTACTTCCGGTTTCCCTTGCCTGTCTCGCCTTTATCCTCCAATGGCGAGGCGGTGGACTAGCCGATCCTGCCTCTGCTTCTGTTGGTTCCTCTACGTCGGTTCCTGGTGGCTCCGATCTCAATCACGAGGTGTTTCCTGGCATGGAGACTGTTTCATCTGTCTCCCCTAAAGCTCACCAATCCTCCTCCGATTGCTCAAATCTAGCTCGAAGCTCTTCCCCTTCCTTTCCTTACTATACCGATTGGAAGTTCGGTGTTGATACTAGCTTAAAGCCTAAGGTAATCGTCAAAGACCGCTGATTTTAAGTTTTTGGATCGATCTGGACTTCGAACTTCTATCCTTCTCTTAAATCATACTCTAATTACTGATCTGGAGCATCTTCTCTCCTTTAATGCCTGTTGAAGGCAAATATCTATTGTTTTCGGATCATAGAGATTTGCGAAAACCCCGCAAATTAATTTATTGATCAGATCTGTCTCTGGGGTTTCCCCTTGCAACTCTCTTACTTTCCGTGCACATGTGCATGAATCTAACATTGTCACTGTTACAGATATGTATCACGACTAGCACATCAGCCGGATTGGATCAGATTCTACCATGGATGTTCTACCATAAGGTCCTAGGCGTCTCCACATTTTTCCTTTTCGTAGAAGGGAAAGCTGCTACGCCGAGCATTTCAAATGTGCTTGAGTCTATTCCTGTGAGTTGAACTACCTTCCCCGTTCCATTACTTTGCTTTAGTTGTATACCTCTACCTCTTTAGTCCTGTAGGTGTAAGTCGAATAAGATCATTGTATTTGAGGCAAGTTATTCTCCATAAACGTAGTCCGATGTCTCTTCCAGGGGGTTAAGGTAATATACAGGACAAAGGAGCTGGAGGAGAAGCAGGCAAAGAGGTCAGTAAACTATGCCATTGCATTTCTGCTGCATACTTTAGCTCTGGAAGGCACTAAGTACATGTTTTTTCTTTGTATGTTCTGGGAGTTGTAGCATTGTTGTATCTTCTACTACTGATCATTTCATTGTCTTTCTGTTTTTTTGTTGCTTCATCAGCCGGATTTGGAACGAGACGTGGTTATCTTCTTTCTTTTATAAGCCCTGCAATTATGAGTTATTCGTCAAACAATCTCTCAACATGGAAATGGCTATTGTCATGGCAAGGGTAAGCATTTTTATTGACATTCTTTGGTTGATTTTTGATCATGTCTCATGTTATATTCACATTTTTTTGTTCTTACTAAATATCAGGATGCGGGCATGGATTGGATACTTCATCTTGACACAGATGAGCTAATATACCCAGCAGGTGCTCATGAGTACTCATTGAGACGGTTGCTGCTTGATGTTCCTCCTAATGTGGATATGGTTATATTTCCAAATTATGTGAGTGACATCTGGATTCATATTCCTTGCATCGCTTATTTCAGCTAGTTTTGTGAAGTGTTAGAGTTCCTTATATGATCTGGCCTTGGGTATGAATAATCGTTTTGGATTTTCTTCTCTAGGAAAGCAGCGTAGAACGAGATGATATCAAGAATCCTTTTACAGAGGTATAGCTGAGTTTGTTTCTCTTTTTACCTTAAGTAAATTCAATTCTAGTGTCAACATTTTTATTGGTTATGCTATTACTTCTTCTGAGATATGTTTGATGCAAGCAGGTTTCAATGTTCAAGAAGAATTACGATCATCTTCCAAAAGATACATATTTTGGAATGTACAAAGAAGCAACACGAAATAATCCAAATTACTTCTTGACTTATGGTAACGGCAAATCAGTTGCTCGGATTCAAGATCACCTCCGACCAAATGGAGCACACAGATGGCACAATTACATGAAAACTCCCAAGTATGTGTATCATATTCTCAAACATAAGTAAATTTTCTACTGGTTGAGGAACATGATAAAACTTTCTTTATAGCCTACTATAGAATCATGTAACTAGCATAAGAGAGTTTTGCAGTGGAGTGTAGTTATGGCTCGCAGCTCAGTTAATTTTTTGTTTGCAAAGCCAAATCATGTTTTGTAAACCTGTTAATTCTTGGTAGTGAGATCAAACTGGAGGAGGCTGCTGTCTTGCACTACACATATGCCAAATTTTCTGACTTAACATCCAGACGTGATCGATGTGGCTGCAAGCCTACAAAAGAAGACGTGAAAAGATGCTTTATGCTGGATTTTGATAGATCTGTGAGCACCTTGTCTTAAAATCTCTTGAATACCTTAAAGTCATTTCTTAAAATATCTGTGTTTCACTTCCACTTACTATTTTGTGATGCCTTCTGGATGATGAACATTGTAGGCTTTTATAATTGCGTCAACAGCAACTGAAGAAGAAATGTTAAGCTGGTAAGAGACTTAGCTGCAGAATTGCATTCTTTCTTGGGTACTTGTCCGATGGAGAGCTTTTGACACTCTTTGAACAAGTTAAAAAAGTTAAGGTCCTATTTTGGTTACAAAAAATCTGGTCTTGATACAAGAGTAATGTATCCTGTTTAGGTACCGTGAACACGTTGTGTGGGGCGACAAAGAGGTGAAGACGAAACTCCTTAGGAAGGGTATTCTGACTCGCATTTATTCGCCAATGGTAAGAAATACTCATCAACTCATTACATAAATTTCCAAACACAAAGTTTTGGAATGTCGAGTTCTTGCAAGTCAATTGTAAAAAGGTTATTTACTTTTGGTCGTAAATGCAGGTTGTTATACAAGCATTGAAAGAGTCTGGTGTTTTCAGCTCAGTTGTCTCGTCAGCTTCAACAAATCTTTCAAAGAAAAAGTTCATAGCATCAATGCACAAAAGCAACTCATCCAGGTCTACAGCATCTGGGTCGCTTCCATCAAAGGACAAGGAGTACCAGGGCATCTCTGCAAGGCACCTTCTTGGGACTGAATCAGCCGTCCCTCCTTTATCACCTCCTGGAATGGAACACGCTAGACTTGTCACCGAGGATTAAAGGTTTTAGCATCGAGCTAATGCCTTTGCTTCCTCCTTTTACTGATATTGATACTCGATGCGATGCTAGTGCTATGTAGCTTTAGGAAGGCAAGTGAAGTGAGACAAAGAAGAGTGAAGAAAGTGGGGTTGTGTGATTCCTTCCCCGATCATCTTTAACACCAAGAGAGAAAGACATTGGTTTTCTTATCTCATTTTTTTCTCTCGTTCTGCAACTTATGATGGATGAGTTTGCAGCAATTTATATTGCCATTGTTACTTCTATGTAAGTTTATTATTATGTACAGAACTTCAAAGCGCACGTTTGGACTCGATCACTTTTTACTACTCAAATCGCCTTGTAACAATGGCCTCTGCACTGGTAGTTTTGCACTTTTTTTTTTTTCTAACAATGGCCTCATTGGTGTATAAAAAAACTACCATGAAAGATATGAAGTATTTCTCACGTGTGGTTTATAGAGACCCTTGTGTAGGGTTCCGTGATTCAAACGGCATTCCCATATAAGGACAATTCGTTCAAATGCATGGTCTATATGATCCAAGGCTTTAATGAAATAGTGGGAAACCACGAATAAACGGTGAATAATAATTCGTTTTGATGATTTTCTTTATTATAGCATTATATTTTGGTTATTACATTTTCCATAGATTACAACGTATATATATTTCAAGAGATTTGAAAATTATTTTCTGATCCGAGTTTTTTTTCCCTTCGTCAGAATAGCAATCATTTTTAAGTTTAACTATATAAACTACTGATACAAACCAAATCAGATCATTTATCTTCTAGTGAATAATAATAAATAACATGGTATTCAAAAAGGAGTAACGTAAATAAAACTCAATAAATCCAAAATTCTTTTAAATCAAAGAGTCTAACAACTCTCTCAAACATGAATTATTCAATAAGGAAAAAAAAAAGTTGGCGTCAGAAGGATATAAAATTTGGTTTAGGGCTCTTGCCTCCCTAAGTCTTGAGCAAAAAAAAAATTTCATCAACATCTCAGTTTCTTGCGAGTCTTAAACCGCAATTAAAATCGGAAAAGGAGAAAGAAGGCGAACCGATGCTTAGGCACCACCTGATCCGTACTTCTTACCGAACACAATCTGCTGCAATTTGTCGTAACCGGAAAGCACACCAGCACCTGCAACAGCACGCAGAATGTTGGCACCAGCTCCCTTGAAGAGTGACTTGGCTCCTTCGTTCTTAAGGATCTGAGCGAAGGCGTCCATCGAACTCTTGTACTTGACAGCTTCACCTGACGTCATCATCATTCTTCTGCGGACCGTGTCTATCGGGTAGGATGCAAGACCCGCACCGTTAGTGATGACCCACCCAAGCGCGAAACTAGCAAGGAAACTGTCCTGAAATGACAAAAGAGAACGAACACAACATGTCAAAACCAGCCAGCGACAAGTAAGAGAACACACAGATCAGAGAGAGAGAGAGACAACACGACGAACCTTTAAGTCTCCGGTGAGGAGAACAGGCTTCACAGAGTCATAGAGTCCGAAGTAGAGACCACGGTAGACAATGATACCGACACAGGAGATGTTGAACCCACGGTAAAGACCAGCAATACCATCAGACTTGAGTGTCTTTCTGTAGACGTCGACAAGACCATCGAACTGTCTGCCACCACCTCCTTTCTTTGCAGCCTTGGCATCATTGGCTAGACGGGTACGGGCATAGTCAAGGGAATACACAAAGAGAAGGGAAGAGGCACCAGCAGCTCCTCCAGATGCCAAGTTACCAGCAAACCACTTCCAGTAGCCATCCCTGTCTTTCTTAAAGTTGAAAAGCCTTTTGAAGTAATCTTTGAAAGCAAAGTTCAATGCCTAGCATGAACAAAAAAAAAAGGAGATTAGCACAAAATTATTTTGTTTCCAAAGCGATAAATCAAATAGAGTGTGAAACTCAACCAACCTGAGTGGGGAAGTAACGGATGACATTGGCGGTGTTTCCTCTCCATAGAGAACCAAACCCTTCATCCTTTATTGTCCTGCCGAAACAGTCACCAATACCCTTGTAGGGTTCAGAGAGCCTGCCAGCTTTAATCATCTCATCCTGGTTCTGAATCAAAAGCTTAACACGCTCAATAGGAGCAGCAGCAGTTTTTGAGACGGCAGCAGAAACACCACCCATCATAAAATCAATAGCAAAGTTAGTGAACCCTTTCTCTCCTGGAGTTTGGACAAACACAGGAGAAGCAGTTGTTGCCACCACCCGGGATGTGGGAGGAAACTGAAATGCAGCATTGGAGTAGTTTCCATAGGTATGTCTTTGGTACATAGAAGGCCTCTGGTAACCCACTTGGATATCCTTAGAAACACTTGAACGCAAGAACTGGCCAGCAGCTTTCTGGGCAATAGTTGGGTGCTGAACCTGATCAACCATTTTGAACTCTGCAAAATTACAAAACATTGATGAGAATACAGACGTGTATATCATGCTGTAAACAAGCAAAGACATACCAAAGAAAGCTTTTCTACCACAAATTTGAAATATGATTAACAGAAAGCTTTGAAAGAAAATACTAGGATTCTGACGGACTAAAACCAGAATATAATTTGTAAGCAAAACCAAAGGTAATGAACTAATAATGATACAGAAAGCTTTTCCAATCATCCAATTACCTAATCCAAGGTTATTGGAAAATACAGCAGACATTCCAAATGTCTTAATAAATAAAAATAAGCATCATCTGGACTCTGAAGTTTGGATACCGTTTTTGGTTTTAGAAAATAAGAAAAACCGAATTGTGAAAACGATTCATATTTCTAAGTTCTTGAATGAAGAAATATAAAAAAAAATTTGAAGCATAAAGTTTAACACATCGAACCGAGATTTATCATGGCAGATGATCGAGCAAGGCAAAGAACTCGTAAATTTTTAAGAACAAAGCTGAAACACAATTTGGTCGCAACAGCAGATCCAATACATTATAAACTAAAGGCAACAGATCCAAACCAATTCAGTGATTTGGTGACCAGCAGATCAAAGAAACACACAAAAAGAAGCAGATCTATAAAAATCAAAACATCAAAGATTCGACCAGGAGCTGAGCACATTCCGATCGGAATACAGGCAAGCAAATATCATCATTTCTTAATAGAACAAACAGATCTACAAGAAGAAACATCTCATTCACCTTAAAGGTCTAGGAAAAGGGATACAGATCGATTGAAACTAAGAATAACAATGATTTGAGAGAGAACGGGATTTTAAAGCGATACAGATCTGAGAGAAACGAGACATACCTAAGACAATCGAAGGCTGAGCTCAAAATCTGGAGGGAGACTCCGCCTTTTTCTCACGAGGATGAGAGGCGAAGCAAGAGAGATGGTTTTCTCTGAGGTGAAGAGGCGAGCTTTAAAATGAGAGATTGTTGCCCTTTTATCGCCTCGAGAAATAGGGTCGCAGCCTCTCGCGGTCGTCACTGACCAGTGGGGATGGGTAATAATCTAATGTAACAGACGCATTTGGGCCTTGAATCTGCATATCCGTTGGATCATAGTGATTAAACCATAATGCAATAATAACCGTTGATTGTGTTTACTTTCTTGAAAATAGTTTTTTTTTGCGATGGTAACGACTCTGCTGCTAGCCGTTAGATCTAGTCGCTTTTGTTCCGCTAGGAATCTGGAGCGTCACTTGGCATCGTTGAGGCAACTAGTGGGAAGCCTGGAAGGGTAGCGTGGAAATTTATTTTGCCTACAATATACCATACCGAGTCAGATCAATTTGCAAAATTATTAAGTTTTTCAAATTGGCTGGATTTTTTCAATTTAGTTTTATTTTTTACTATATGAAATATGATATTTGTGAATGTACAAGAAAACAAGTTTTTATAAATTGATATAATCGTCTTCATTACATGAGATATTTTTCCATTGAAATTTATATGTGATATATTTATATTCTAACTTCTTAGAGCATGATTAATTGAGAATTGTAAAGGTTCTTAGAACATTTTTTAAAATTTATATAATCAAAAAAATGTTAAAAAAGGTAAAAGAACCGACTCTTATGTACCACGTGTCTGATCCATGTTAATTTGGATGAGAAAAAAAAAAAAAAAA